>APFE030317229.1:99800-242052 GCA_000404065.3 Pinus taeda | reverse complement strand
TTTTTGCCCTAGAAGGCAACCCCTCTCTTTGTATGAGGGTATTGTATTTGAGGCGGCGATATAGATGTGTATTCTGTGTGTGTGTGTGTGTGACCGAGAAACAGAGAGGTGAGACTGTGAGAGAAAACAGAGGATATTACAGCGGCTTTGCTATAGGTTGTGTCTCTTCATTTTGCTGGATAATAGAAAGGAAGGACTGGCTGTTCGAGGTGGACGTAGCCCAAACTGGGTGAACCACGTATATCTGTGTCTCTCTTGTTTTGTGCATTGTCTGTGTTTATATTTCTGCAATATTTTATGTGTTCCATTGCTCCGTAATATATAATTTTCTAACAGACCCCAGAAGATGACTCACCCCCCTACAATCATCTATATATGAATCCCTCATCACAGAGATCCGAAGGCTGGAACCTTATATCTGGTAGAGAAGTGCTGCTAGTTTTCTGTTGTAACTTCATAGTGTTGGGTGATCTAAGCTTTACTTGAGGTGAAGAAGGGCTTTCTTGCTGGAAGATGATGTTGGGTCAGAACATATGGTTGTAATCCTCTTTCTATTCTTGATCTTAATAAAGCTAAATTCAAGTTTTCCTCCATATTCTTGTATGTTTGATTCTATATGCATTTGTATGGTTAACACATATCTGGTCCTGTGTTATTTATGAATATAGATCTCTGTTCTTCAATAGTAGCATGCTGCTTTGATTCCATAGGTGCTCTTTGAAGCTGGGCAGATGAAGAAAAAGCGGCAAAGATCTATCAGGAAGGAGAGGAATCAAGCAAGGGAACCAAGCGCAAGACTAAGGTTGGTGTCCTTGTTCCACTCTTATCTATTTTCATAAAGGAAAGCGAAAGTAGACTTTACTTGTTTGTTTATAAGATAGCTATCAGTCTTAGTGGGACTAGCAGCTCCGAGTGGACACTATTCCCGGTAGCAAAATGGCGACTCCACTAGGGAGCGAATATATTGTTTGTTAGTCTATCTTTGTTTATTTTATAAACTTACAGACGGAGCCTGAAGTCAAGCCAGCTAGCCTTTCAACTGCATTTGTTATACAAATGCAAAGTAGATCAATGCTGCTTCAGTCTATCTCTGGGTTTTGTTTATGAATTAAACAATCAATTTGAAAACGTTCTAATTGCCCTAAGTGGTGGCTCTAGTAACCTCCTTAGATCAACCCCTGTGATTTACATTTACTGAACATCACTTACTCGGCCTAAATCCCTGAACTGAATTACAAATTGTGAGCAAAAACTGTTTAAAAGTCTCGCACTGGTACCATCGCACCCTGCCTTTAAGGAAGTCTGTATGCATCACACTTCCCGTGTGCAGTAGGTGCACTGCATACTGAATTCCCTGTGTGACAGGTGTGATGGTTAGGGAAGGTTAACTTTACCTTCAGACTTTGGTTTTTTCCTCACTATTTTCAATTCTATTTAGGAGTTTTGTTGTGTGTGGTCAATTTATCTCTGTGAAAACCCCCTTCTCTTACATCATTCCACGTCTATTGTGCAAAGAACTGTAAGTGTTTTTATGTATTGTGCGCCATTTTCAGTTCTCTTTTGCAAATAAGTAGCATAGTCGAACTGTCGTTTCTTAATCTAAAAGTGTCGTAAGTGTCGTTTTCAGTTATAAAAGACAATCCCATTGTTCTTGATAGTCAATTATACCATTACTCTTGTATATGATTTGAATTAGTAGTTTTTAAAGTGTCGAAAAGCAATTCTCATTTCGAAATCGCAAAGTGTCTCCCTTACCTTCACTTCATTTTGAAAAGAAAATTTGTTGAGTATTTGTCGCTTTGAAAATTAAATTCAGATTGTACTTAGCTGTTCGTTATCGTCATTCATACATTAGAAGGGCTAAAAAAAAATACATGCATGTTGCATTTGCATTTTTGACTGTGGGGTTTGATTTAGGACAGTGCATTTAGTGCAGTGTGCTCTGTGCTCTTGTTGAAAGACTCTCAACTTATTTCTTAGTAAGCTAGGGATTGTCATTACCAAAGAGATTAAAACAGTTGTTGTATCATCCTTTAGACTGCATTGTTAGGAATTGGTATTACAACATTCACGTGGTGAACCTGAAAGGAAAATTTTTAAACAAGATCAACTTAAATAAATTTAATGAATCTAACAACGTCTTTGGAACCTAACACACAACATCTAGAGGTCTAGGCTAGAGACGTATTCCGGCGTCGTAAAACCGTAATTGTGTTTTCATTTTGGCTGGGTGATGTCCTCCACTCTAAGACGACAAATTGCCCAGTACGGACTTTGTCTCCCACGTACCGTCAAGTATATATTGGGAGAGACCACAATAGCTGCATCCTTTATCCTTAGGAAGCCATGTTGTGTTGCCCCTATCGATGCGCCAATGAACTGAACAATAGCATTTGGGAAGATTGACTGCCGTACCGTAAAAAAGTTTCTACAGTTTGTGATTGGTTTTTGGTAATCCCTCTGCCTAGATTTCCAGAGAAGTTATTTTGCTCCTTTCAGTGACTCCTTAAAGAAAAGGTCCATCTGAGCACTTGTCACTTCAGGCTCATTAAAAATCGAAGGCGACTAGAGTCATCTTTTGTTTTTTCTCAACTCTTTAAAATTGAAGAAAACAAGTTGTGTCAAAGCGTCCAAAATTTATTTTAATCAGAATAACATCACATATTCCCTCGTTGGTCTTTAGGTTGAGAAAATGGAGTCTACCAACCAAGGATTTCCCCTTGGAGGAAATCCTAGTCCTTTCTCCTCTTGGGGAGATGTTGGTGCACCCCATATGGCCACATTGTCACTTCTAGGATTGATGATTGGTTTGCTCGTATGGCTCTTCTCTACCTCTGTCATTTAGAATGTCGTAATTCCTGAACAGTCAAGTTAGTAACTAGATGATACTAGAGTTGCCCCCAACCTTCTACTTCGTCTGATTCTCCCTCTCCTCCTTCCTCTTCACTTGATAAAGCTCGTAAAGCTAAAGATCAAGTAACTGAGAAGAAGAAGAAGCAGAAAGAGAAAAAAGAAAAGAAGAAGAAGGAACCAAAAGCAAAAGGGGGCAACCAGGTGTCCTCTAGCAAAAATCCTCACACCGCACCGTCTAAACCTAAATCTCCTTGTGTCATTTGCAATGGAGACCACTATCACCGAGATTGTCCCTGCATCCCTCGGATCTTAAGGGATTGGTCTCCTCATTTGCACAATCTGGTGTCATCAAACTCTAATGATCATGTTGAATGCACACCATCAACCAGTGAAAGTGAAGTATCTAAACAGAAAAGGAATCCCAGATTTCCTTGTAAATTGTGTGAAGGCAATCACGCTGTCCACCATTGTCCCTTCCTTGACAAAGCTAAAAGAGTTTTGGATGACCGTCCTACTTCACCACTATGGCTCCCTCTTGGATATAAGAAACTCTTGCCAAGTCCAACACTAGTTGAGAATCTGGCTGTCCCACCATTGTGGTTGGCCAAAGCGTCTATCATTGAAAATGAACCCTCTGAATCCATACCAGATGAAAGCTAAAAGGTCGAGGCGGCAGTTGCCCCGGTCTTGCCTTCAGAATGTTCATCTTCGAATGATACCATCACTGAAGAGAAAGAGAATGACACTGTTCAACTTCTTTTCATAAACACAGACTCCGATGAACTTGGGGGTAGTCTACCCATTCCTTTATCGCAGGAACGAAGTTCATCAGAGTCATATTCGACCATCTATTTGGTCCCACCTCCTAGCAACCTAGTCGTTTCCTTCGACTGTAATCTACTAGGCAGACCCCGTTTACCAGCTAGTGTACCATTCTGAATCATTGTACAAGCTTACAGAATGATCATGGCTGGTACCATCATCAATGAAGGGGATTCTGTGAGTATCCTTTGCTCAACTGCTTGGAAAGCGCTTGGTTCTCCATCGCTTTTTCCTGAAATGAGAAATCTGACAGGCTTTGACAAAGGAACCAGTCGACCATTAGGGATCCTTCCAAATGTGCCCATTACTTTGAGAAGGAAAACCATTCACATGAATGTGATGGTAGTCCAAGGACCCCCAGATTATAATCTACTCCTTGGGCATGAGTATATTTATTGCATGGGAGCCGTCATCTCCTCACTCTTTAGAGTAATGTGTTTTCCGCACGAAGGCAAACTGGTCAAGCTCGTAGACCAACTGTCATTCCCTGGTTCACACATAGAAAATAGTCAAATTCCATCCCTAAATGGTCTTTTCACACAAGGAATGTCTCATCAATCTCCAGTCCGTCCACCTGATGAGCACGAGTGATTCAGGAGGATGTGACGGAAACCCAGGGGGCATGCACCCTGGTCTGTTTCGGCAGGAAAACCTTGGGTATAGAGTAGGTTTCCGCGGAGGATATATGACTAGTTTGATGAACCCGTCCTTGTAGGAAAATGGGATTAGACTGGAATAAGATACTTTCATCAAATTTATGTGAGTGGAGGCGTCTATGCTACTCACCTTTGTCTATTTCGGTAGACATCGCCAAGGAAGCATTCTATCTGCTACACGGATGGAACTTTCATGGTAACCTAGGAATTTTTCGCTATACCTGGGGGCATGCAAACCTTTCCACATGCAAGCGAAGAGCGACCATTTATTTTTTAAATTTGTAGGTCCTCTAACCCTTTAAACCCATAAGGCTAGTCGCTTCCTAGCTTGCATAAAGAAAGCACCCGGGGCAAAGCTTACAAAAAGTGCAAGCCCCATAAAAAATGGCATCTTGAATGAGACATCCTTATTATACGAATGGCAAGCAGTGTTACCACAGGGTTCAAGCTCGTTTAAAAATAAACCCGCCACGAGAAGTTTTAGCACAATTCAAGCTCATTAAAAAATAAACATAAGCAATGAGCAAATGTTTCCCCCAGAGTTTAAGCTCATTAAAAAATGAAACGGTAAATAACCATTGTGAATGCCTTATCGCCAGCTTCTGAGCCTTGGTCGTGTTCTCATCATCACCTCCACTCTGTTTTTAGCCGATCATTCACCTCCATTTGATTGTTTACCCTTTCGAGGAACATCTGTGAAGAGTGATTCTATTAGCCATCCTTGTGACACTGCCGTGAATGGAAAATTCCAAACCTTACCTGGAATCAGCTGCTACCCGAAATTGTCACTCGTTCCTCGAAAAACGAGTCTCCTTTAAGCTCTTTTCAATTGACTCGTAAAATATGAAAAGATTGCCAAGCGATTAGCCTCTCTGGCTCGTTAAAGTCATCGGAAGTGCTATCCCTCCTCTAGATTTTAATCTTTTTGGACTTGAGGGATTATTACACAAAAAGATCGAGCGCTTGTCTTGTTCGGCTCGTTAAAACTATCGAAAATTCATACCTTTCGTATTATTTTACGATTTTTCGGACTTAAGGGATTATATGATGAAAAGGAATCTTTGGAGTCTCCTTTCCATCCCTTTCAAACTCTCTAAAATTGAAAATGACCAAGTTAAACTCGTTAAAACCAAATAGTGACAAACTCGTCCAAATGGACGAGAACGAGTTTCACTGTCGCTAGGCTCGCTAAAATATGGCGATAGGTTCGCTCGAAGGGTGGATTATAGAACAAGCATATGTTATCCTCCTCAAGCTTGAAAAAAATAACGAGGTACTGGTCAACAATGACTGGGGAAAATTGGGAAGAAAACTTGAAAAAACTTTATTGGTAGCAAGTCACTCTTGAACATGACACTTTCCTTCTGCATCCGAGCCGGGTTGGGTTGTTCTGTTCATTGGTCATATCACCATTGGTCCATCACACCATCCATCTTTGGGGTTAAGGTTACCAATCCATTTTCAGTGTCGTTGATATGTTCAAGAGAAGTCATTTAGAGAATTCACCTGTGTCTCACCAGCTGCAATACATTCACACTCCATTCTTTTCATCACTGCCACTCTGAACACTATATCATCAGATTATTTTCACCTCCAAAATCATTCACTTCGTTCCATGTCGTAGATGTGGGATTCATTAAGGCCCTCCTACGACGGGTCACTTCTTGTCGACATCAGCTCATTATCCAAGGAGATGACCTAGGAACAACCATTTCAGTACTTTGAAGCCTGCATGCCTCAATGGCAAGTTTCTCACTTTCGGCGACAGGTTTACATTAATGGCCTTCGACTGAGAGATTTTGCATGGTGTTCGATGCCAAGTCCTTTTTCACACCACACGAATTTACTGTACTACCTTGAGGTTCATTGTCATTATTGGTGATTCCTCTCGTGCCTGTTAACAACTTACATCATTAGCTGGTAATCAGGCAATGTCTTTCCATGTTCGACTCTAGAACATTTTTCGCATGGATCGACTTGTACTCCGAGTGAATATTGAACAAGTTTTGAAGACCCCAGATCTAGTTTCATCCATCCGGGTTGCGATATATTTAGGAATATAAAGACATCAAATGTACATCATTGCCGAACAGATGATCATCCAAATCAAAGGATGATGAGTCCGAATCATCAGTCTGCCACATAGACGATTGCCTGTCCTATGTACATGAAAATGAATTTTAAAGTTGAGCATGGGAATTCCCGCCTCAGCTAGATCATGAAAAAATGTTGTCAAGATAATTTATTGTATTGTATCTTATTACAGGTCGCCACCCAGCTCGAAAAAACTTCGGATCCACATAGTAAAGCATTTCACCCGACATCAAAAGATTAACGACCTCATGCTTTAGGGGACAAATGTTATAGACATTTTTGGGCACTGCAACCCCAATCATAAATTTCCATAAACTGAGGGCTCCTAAGTCCCTAAAGGTGTTGCTTCACTGCCTAAAGGAACAAGGTCAGCTGATTACCTCATCTCCCGGAAGTTCTCCACTAAAACCTGCTCAGAAATGGTCAAAACTGGACCATACTGAATACCCAGTGTAGAGGGTGCGATGCATATCATCTTCCCAGTGTAAAGGGTGCAATGCATACTGAATGGCCCCTCTGTAGGGTGCGATGGTCGGGAATGGACAAATGGCAGGGACAATTTGTGAGGTGGAAGATTATGGAATCTTCCAGAAGCTTCCCCTCTGACACTTGCCTCTCTGTTTTCGACCAAGGATGAGTAAGAGATCATCAGTCTCCAAGTGGAATCAAGAAATATCAGAGAGAGAACACTAATAAAGACCCCAGAAGATGACTCACCCCCCTACAATCATTTATATATGGATCCCTCATCAGAGAGATCCAGAGGCTGGAATCTTGTATCTTGTAGGGAAGTGTTGTTGGTTTTCTGGTGTAACTTCATAGTGTTGGGTGATCTAATCTTTACTTGAGGTAAAGAAGGGCTTTCTTGCTGGAGGATGACGCTGGGTCAAAACATATGGTTGTAATCCTCTTGCTACTCTTGATCTTAATAAAGCTATTCAATTTTTCCTCCATATTCTTGTATGTTTGTTTATATATGCATTTGTATGGTTAACACATATCTGGTCCTATGTTATTTATGAATATAGATCTCTGTTCTTCGATAGTAGTATGA
This sequence comes from Pinus taeda, assembly GCA_000404065.3. Classification (NCBI taxonomy): domain Eukaryota; kingdom Viridiplantae; phylum Streptophyta; class Pinopsida; order Pinales; family Pinaceae; genus Pinus; species Pinus taeda. The sequence continues at coordinate 234,573 of APFE030317229.1, read as the reverse complement.
TGCTTTGATTCCATAGGTGCTCTTTGAAGCTGGGCAGACAAAGAAGAAGCGACAAAGGCCTATCAGGAAGGAGAGGAATCAAACAAGGGAACTAAGCGCAAGACTAAGGTTGGTGCCCTTTGTTCCACACTTATCTATTTTCATAAAGGAAAGCGAAAGTAGACTTTACTTGTTTGTTTCTAAGATAGCTACCAGTCTTAGTGGGAATAGCAGCTCCGAGTGGACACTATTCCTGGTAACAAGAAGTTGGCAAGACCTAGAAAGCTGCGGAGCTCTATTAGAGTGGTTGGAGATGGCCAATCCCGAATGACTTGGATCTTGGCTAGATCCACATGCACCCCCTGTTCATCAATAATGTATCCTAGATATTGAACCTGGATCATGCCGAAAGTGCATTTCTCCAAATTGGCACCTAGCTTGTGTTGCCGAAGTGTTTGGAGAACCTGTCGGCTGTGGTGGAGGTGCTCTTCCCAACTCTGGTTGAAGATCAGAATGTCATCCAAGTATACTACTACAAATGAGTTGGTGAATGGCTGCAAGAAGTCATCCATTAGCCTCATGAAGGTTGCAGGAGCATTCGTCAACCCGAAAGGCATAACCAACCATTTGAAAAGGCCCTCCTTGGATTTGAAGGAAGTCTTCCACACATCAGAGGGTTCAATTGGTACCTGGTGATATCCTAACTTCAAATTGATCTTGCTGAAATATTTTGCCCCCTTTAGTTGGTCCAAGAGGTCATCAATCTGCGAGATTGGGTACCTATTATGGACAGTGATCTTGTTCAGCGCCCGATAGTCAATACGGAGTCTCCAAGTCCCATCATTCTTCTATACTGTTATCACTCAAGTTGTCCCTAGGCTCCTGTTTAGGGATACGGCCGAGGTAACCACAAACCAATCATTGGATTGCAGGTTCTAGCCTACCTGCAATCAGAGAGGACTCTCTCTTAATGATTCAACTTTATTGATGATTTTAGGCTAGCTTTTAGCTCAGGGGTTTTTGTTTGTATTTGGATGAAAGGTAGAAATCTCAAGAAAAGAGGCAAGGTAAGGTGTGATAAGTTTCAAACCATTGGGTGTGGAGTCATGGATTAAGGCTTGCTATTGTGTATTCTTGATCATAAGAGGATTAAGGAGCGAGATAGCCACACATGATACAATTATCAATCTACTGAATGGATGGAATGATGAAAATCAGAGATGAAAGGAAAAGGAGAATCATTTCATCATACTGAAAAAGAGGAGAAGTGGATGAATGGTTATCTAGGAGCAGCTAAGAATTCGTAAACTCTCATTCATATGTGAAAGAAACAGCGTAAACAAGATCATTTAAGTATACATGCTCATAGCTATTTCTGATGAAAACATGAAAAAGTGCAGAAATTGAACTTAAGGTGTAGTTAAACAAATCCTAAGCTATTCTTCTTTTCTGCAATTTAGATGGCGGAACGGTGGTAAAAACATGAAAATTAGCAGAGGTGAGAAACACTTATTGAATCATGTAGAAGCACAGGAATTCCGTAATCACTCCTTGGCCAATTAAACACATCAAGCAGTTTTGAAATCCATGCTTTCAACAGTCTTTGATTATAGAAAGTATGATAGTTACAGTGTGGGTCTCTGCTTGGAGAAAATGTTGAGAAGAAGATTAAGCATTGTCTTCGACTCACTAACCAACCAACCCCTCGTTACATCTTTCGGGGTGGTATATATAAGCAAAATATCAGAAAGTCATTCATTACAATTGACCTAAACAGGTCTGCTGAAGAGCTTTTCTAAAACCTAAGTGTTGCTGGAATTGAATGCAGGTAAGTCTTTTGGGTTGCGCTAGAGGCAGCTGAATCGAAAGGAGTGCAATGTGGCCCTTGGAGGCTCGATGCGGTGCTGCTAGAGTAACTGTGCTTCGGGATCTGTAGTTTTGTTCTGGTGCGAGTTAAATGTGCAATAATTATGATTTTAGGGTTTTTGAGTGGCTTCGCCCTCTTTCCTTGACTTTGCTGGAAGGTATTAAATGTTCTCCTGCTTTGGGCCGTTGCTTAAGATTTTCGCTGATACTCTTTGTCGCTACATTGATGGCTTCCGCCACCTGCTGATACTCTTTGACACGCTTGTTCCCTGATGATTTGATCTGATACACTTTAATCTCTGTCATTGGTCCTTTGTTGTCTTTAAACCGGATTAATTTGGCAAAATCGGGCGATTTCGGGCTTTTTCGGCGCAAAACGGGCCAAGGAATCAAAATATTCCCCAAATATTCCCCGAAATGGCCTATTTCCCGTAGCTTCGCGCTAATCGCGCATCGAAAACTGCCTCTGTTTCTTGTTCTGGAGCTCCGAAGTGCGATTTCTCTTCCTGCGTGAATTTTCGGTTTCTTGGCTGCTGACGTCAGCAGTATGGCGGATGACATCAGCCTGCTGACATCAGCGGTGGGTCCTGGTATAGATGTGACATGGCGGGGGGCTCATATTTGAAGGCAATGCGATGAACCTCTCCGATGCGATCGCAATATTGCATCGGTGGGGAACGGGAAGGTATTTTAGTTGGAAATTTGGCACTTGCGACTGCCGATCGCCGATATCGCGATATCGCGTCGGGTAACGACGGATGAGGAATAACTTATATGGTGAGAATATTGCGATATTGCGATGCAAGCTGGCTTACTAGGGTCTGCGGAGTGTTAAGGAAGTCGACAAGGGGTTTATTTCGGTCGGAAGGAGTGAGTAAGTGGGTCTGAAAGGCTTTTGAGGCTTCGGAAGGGGTCCGAAAAACCTAAAAAAGGGATTTTATACTTTGGAAGGAGTCCATTGTATTTAGAAGATGGTTTGAAGGGGCATCATGAGGGTTCTTGCTAAGTTTCAGGTAAACTGAGCAATTCCCGGGGGTACTTATGGTTATTTTTCAACAAGGGGGAGGGATATTTACATAGGATGATTTACATAATTTTAGTAGGGGGATGGGAAAATATAGGGAGCTAAATAATAATGTCAGTAGTTAATATGGAGATGGTAAGAAAGCGCTAAGTTCGGGAGATCTTAGGCTGCACCGAGGGGACAGAACCTTACAGAGAGAGTATGGAATATCTTTGAGCAAAGCAGATCTTCACCCAAGCTTTTGATATGAAAATGATGGAACTCAAGAGGTATCAAGTAGATCTTGACCTATTTTTGGGGAAATTAGTTAATGATTGGGGAAGATGGAGAAAGGAAGTTAGTGATGCCTGTTTTTGAGCTTCTCGCATGGGACTGCCTGGTGATTGTGTCCTGAGTAAAGATGACACCTGGAAACCTGGAACTGATCAGCAATCAAGATTCAGCAACCTCAAAACTACCTACCCATCCTACTTACCTAACATTTTTTCTTCTTTTGGTTTGGGTGCACTTAGACTTGCAAACCCATCATTTCAATTTTTCTTTTTCATGCTTTCCTATCTACAGACTACCCTTATTTCATCCGAGGGCCCAAATTAAGCTGTTGGGCTCCTTTGATTCTCTACCTATCTAAGAATTTGCCAAGATTAATCTGTTTGGACAGATTTTCATTCTATATATTCTAAAATAGGAAATTTAAACCTAGGGAGACCAATATTAAGCTGTTTGGACCTCCCTTTAACTGAAAATTGGCAACACCGGAATAACTTCTCAAAATTTGGAAGGCAATTAAATGAACTCTGAGTAGCCTTCTTCGCTTGGAGACTGTTAAGAAAATATGGAGCATTGCAGCATGCAAAGGATGACATATTTGGCCTGTAAAAATGTCAATCATGAAATATGAGTAACCTGCTGCAGCAGGAGGCTAACAGTGGCTCCACTTGGATCTGGTTTCTCCTTGTGAGAAGCCAATAATAGCAGGTCAGAATGCCTTAGTCTTTAGTTGTTGCTGTTCTCTGCAAAATTCCCTTCGCTGGCTGCCTTATTAATCCTACCTACCTACCCTAACCAGCACTTACTTTGCTGTCAGGTGAAATCAAATAACCAGTGTAGCCACTTAAGCAACTGGAAAAAGAGATGAACTCGCTGACTGATTGTTAATGAACTTGGAAGCACTATTTGGTCATGTGCCCCCATAATCAAAATTGTGGCATAGAAAGGTTGTTGCTGATGTATTTGGTCTTCACCGAGAAAGCATGCTAAAGAACTTGAGTTAAGAAGAAGTTCCATGTAGTCTGCAATAGGATCAATAAAAACATTATGTGGGACAGTTTCTTCTAGACCTTCTTGGTCAGATGGAACAGCTATATCCTTGGTAACAAGCCCTGCAACTAATCCTTCAGCCCTTGCCATGAAAACAAAAGTATCCTCAATCTGTAAGTCAGAAGGCAGTACTATTTCCCCATGGCTTGGGGGAACAACATTATCCTCAATCTGTAAGTCAAAAGGCAGTACTATTTCCCTCTGGCTTGGGAGAAGAAGATTTAGGAAAAATTCTTTAGGATCGCGAAAACTATATGACTGAATTTGAGATTCCAAGAGTTCAATTTCATTTTCATATCTTTCAACAACTAACTCCAGAAAAAGTTTACTCGAGCGTCCTGCTGTTTTTAACAACACCAATCTGAAAAATTCTTCATTCAGCTCAAGTTCTGATAAACTTTCCCTGAATTCATCTAAAGCTTTATCAAATGAAAGATCTTCCACGAACTTGGTCATTTTGTCTTACTGTTAATGCTTTGGAATATGGACTATTTGGCTGTAAAATTGGTTCGTTCCTCAGTGGAGCCTTGATTGAAAATGAAGTGGAGTCGCCAGGTGGATGCCTTAACTTTGAAGTGCCTGATCTCTCTCCACCATCAAAGATCAGAACTAAACATGAAAAGCTCTGAAGAAAAGGAGCACTTTCTCCAGAAAGCGGGGTTTATATTTATGAACAAAATGATTTAAGTCCCCAACGGAGTCGCCATTATGTTATCACTCAAGTTGTCCCTAGGCTCCTGTTTAGGGATACGGCCGAGGTAACCACAAACCAATATTTGGATTGCAGGTTCTAGCCTACCTGCAATCAGAGAGGGCTCTCTCTTAATGATTCAACTTTATTGATGATTTTAGGCTAGTTTTTAGCTCAGGGGTTTTTGTTTGTATTTGGATGGAAGGTAGAAATGTCAAGCAAAGAGGCAAGGTAAGGTGTGATAAGTTTCAAACCATTGGGCATGGAGTCATGGATTAAGGCTTGCTATTGCGTCTTCTTGATCATAAGAGGATTAAGGAGCGAGATAGCCACACATGATACAATTATCAATCTACCGAAGGGATGGAATGATGAAAATCAGAGATGAAAGGCAAAGGAGAATCATTTCATCATACTGAAAAAGAGGAGAAGTGGATGAATGGTTATCTAGGAGCAGCTAAGAATTCCTAAACTCTCATTCATATGTGAAAGAAACAACATAAACAAGATCATTTAAGTATACATGCTCATAGCTATTTCTGATGAAAACATGAAAAAGTGCAGAAATTGAACTTAAGGTGTAGTTAAACAAATCCTAAGCTATTCTTCTTTTCTGCAATTTAGATGGCGGAACGGTGGTAAAAACATGAAAATTAATAGAGGTGAGAAACACTTATTGAATCATGTAGAAGCACAGGAATTCCGTAATCACTCCTTGGCCAATTAAACACATCAAGCAGTTTCGAAATCCATGCTTTCAGCAGTCTTTGATTATAGAAAGTATGACAGTTACAGTGCGGGTCTCTGCTTGGAGAAAATGTTGAGAAGAAGATTAAGCAATGTCTTCGACTCACTAACCAACCAACCCCTCATTACATCTTTCCGGGTGGTATATATAAGAAAAATATCAGAAAGTCATTCATTACAATTGACCTAAACAGGTCTGCTGAAGAGCTTTTCTAAAACCTAAGTGTTGTTGGAATTAAATGCAGGTAAGTCTTTTGGGCTGCGCTAGAGGCAGCTGAATCGAAAGGAGTGCAATGTGGCCCTTGGAGGCTCGATGCGGTGCTACTGGAGTAACTGTGCTTCGGGATCTGTAGTTCTGTTCTGGTGCGAGTTAAATGTGCAATAATTATGATTTGAGGGTTTTTGAGTGGCTTCGCCCTCTTTCCTTGACTTTGCTGGAAGGTATTAAATGTTCTCCTGCTTTGGGCCGTTGCTTAAGATTTTCCCTGATACTCTTTATCGCTACATTGATGGCTTCCGCCGCCTGCTGATACTCTTTGACACGCTTGTTCCCTGATGATTTGATCTGATACACTTTAATCTCTGTCATTGGTCCTTTGCTGTCTTTAAACTGGATTAATTTGGCAAAATCGGGCGATTTCGGGCTTTTTCGGAGCAAAACGGGCCAAGGAATCAAAAGATTCCCCAAAGATTCCCCAAAATGGCCTATTTCCCGTAGCGATGCACGATTAGCACTTTGCGCTAATCGCGCATCGAAAACTGCCTTTGTTTCTTGTTTTGGAGCTCCGAAGTGCGATTTCTCTTCCTGCGTGAATTTTCGGTTTCTTGGCTGCTGACGTCAGCAGTATGGCGGATGACGTCAACCTGCTGACGTCAGCGGTGGGTCCTGGTACAGATGTGACATGGTGGGGGGCTCATATTTGAAGGCGATGCGATGAACCTCTCCGATGCGATCGCAATATCGCATCGGCGGGGAACGGGAAGGTATTTTAGTTGGACATGTGGCACTTGCGATTTCCGATATCGCGATATCGCGTCGGGTAACGACGGATGGGGCATAACTTGTATGGTGAGAATATTGCGATCTTGCAATGCGAGCTGGCTTACTAGGGTCTGCGGAGTGTTAAGGAAGTCGGCAAGGGGTTTATTTCAGTCGGAAGGAGTGAGTAAGTGGGTCTGAAAGGCTTTTGAGGCTTCGGAAGGGGTCCGAAAAACCTAAAAAAGGGATTTTATACTTTGGAAGGAGTCCATTGTATTTAGAAGATGGTTTGAAGGGGCAGCATGAGGGTTCTTGCTAAGTTTAAGGTAAACTGAGCAATTCCCGGGGGTACTTATGGTTATTTTTCAACCAGGGGGAGGGATATTTACATAGGGGATGATTTACATAATTTTAGTAGGGGGATGGGAAAATATAGGGAGCTAAATAATAATGTCAGTAGTTAATATGGAGATGGTAAGAAAGCGCTAAGTTCGGGAGATCTTAGGCTGCAACGAGGGGACAAAACCTTACAGAGAGAGTATGGAATATCTTTGAGCAAAGCAGATCTTCACCCAAGCTTTTGATATGAAAATGATGGAACTCAAGAGGTATCAAGGAGATCTTGACCTCTTTTTGGGGAAATTAGTTAATGATTGGGGAAGATGGAGAAAGGAAGTTAGTGATGCCCGTTTTTGAGCTTCTCGCATGGGACTGCCTGGTGATTGTGTCGTGAGTAAAGATGACACCTGGAAACCTGGAACTGATCAGCAATCAAGATTCAACAACCTCAAAACTACCTACCTAGCCTACTTACCTAACATTTTTTCTTCTTTTGGTTTGGGTGCACTTAGACTTGCAAACCCATCATGTCAAATTTTCTTTTTCATGGGCCCAGATTGAGCTGTTGGGCTCCTTTGATTCTCTACCTATCTAAGAATCTACCAAGATTAAGCTGTTTGGATAGATTTTCATTCTCTATATTCTAAAACAGGAAATTTAAACCTAGGGAGACCAAGATTAAGCTGTTTGGACCTCCCTTTAACTGAAAATTGGCGACACCAGAATAACTTCTCAAAATTTGGAAGGCAGTTAAATGAACTCTGAGTAGCCTTCTTCGCTTGGAGACTGTTAAGCAAATATGGAGCATTGCAACGTGCAAAGTATGACATATTTGGCTTGTAAAAATGTCAATCATGAAATATGAGTAACCTGCTGCAGCAGGAGGCTAACATATACCAACACGATTGGGCTCCCACAAGGCGATTTACTTGGATGGATGTGACCTTTCTGCAACAACTCCTGAATCTGCCTCTTGATTTCATCGTTCTCCAGAACCGAGCACCGATAAATTGGTCCATTGGGTAGCAGCACACCTGGGGTTAGATCGATGGAGTGCTTGACCTGACAGTGCAGAGGAACCCCTATGGGGGAGGGGAAGATGTCCTCGTACTCCTCCACAACCTTGTCCATTTGTAGTTGTCGTGTGGAGTGGCCCTATATGGAGGCCATGGCCACCGTCTTCTTCTTTCCTTGAGGGCGTATCATCAGGAAAACAAATTTCCCAATTTTGGAAATGAGCTTACTGCATTGTTTTGCAGTAATCAAAGAGATGGCGGTATGCGTTGCTACCTCTGGTATCCTATACAACTTATTTCCCAATGTAATAATAACAGCACAGGGCCTTGATTCATACAAAGCATGTCACTTCCACAAGTATGGTTGTCCTAATAATACATCAAAAACTTCAAGGGGAGAAATGTCACATAATACCTCATCCGTGAAGGGCTTGATGTTGTATGGAAGGCAACACTGCTAGCTCACGCGAAGATCTCGTCCTTGGTAAAGCCACCCGATGGTGTACGGTTGTGGATGTGTTGTGGTCGGTAAGCCCAACTGCTTCATGACCTCTGCCTAAATGAGGTTCTTTTGGCTCCCACTATCAAGAATGAACCATAGTGAGGAGCCCTTTACCCACATCTGGGAGTGGAAGAGACGCTCCTCCTCCTCTAGATCTTCGAGTTCATTTTTCTAGATCTTGGCGGTAGCAACAGTGGCGTTGGGATCTGCATCAATGGTTTTCTTCCCTTTATCATTCCCCTTGTCTAGTTTTGACTCAGAGTTAGAATATGCATCTGATTCTGAAACCTTTATCTCAGCCACCAGTGACTGCTTGGCCCAACACTCACTTGTGTTGTGAGTGGAGCTCTTATGGAACTCACACCATTTTCCCGTGTCCTTTTTCGGCTTCGCGGCGTTGTTCTTTACTTGTAGCTTTGGCGGGCTATCTTGGGCTACCCTACCTTGGCTTTGTCCTTTGTTCTGTGGTTTAAGGGCACCTTTGCCTTACTTCGGATTCGCAGATACAAAGTCTCGCTTCTTTTGTTTAAAATTTTGCTCGACCTTGACGACATATAGGTATGTTGTGCCAAGTGAGGAGATGTTTAGGTATTCTATTTCTTCCTAGATGTACTTGTGCAGGCAGCCATGGTATTTGAGTATCAAATGCTGTTTTGAATCCTTGATACCCAACTTTGTGTGAAGGGTATGGAAAAGATTGGCGAACTCCTGCATGTCTTGGTCCCTTCCCTGTCGTAGCGTGGTCCACTTTATGTATTCATCCTCATAGCTTTCGACAGGGTAGTACCGCTCCTTGATGGCATCCTAGAATGAATTCCAGGTGGGTGCGACTAAAAATAGTGAGCCGATATTTTCATCCTTCTGCTCGTAGTAGGTTTCCCACTAGTCCTTGATGTGGGGGACTGCTTTGAGAAGAGTGAAAACAATATTTTCCCGACTCGAAAATTCATGAACAGAAAAATAACCCTCTAGCAAATTTAACCATTTATCTATGGCATATGCGTCTATCTGGCCCTCGAATATGGGGATTTAAAAATTAACTTGTACCTTAAAGGGAATCGCGTTTCCAGAGTAGCTGCTAGAAGCTGATGTGTCACTTCTGGGTAGCTGTTGAAGGATCTGGGCAAAGATGTCCATCATCGCATTCCGTCGTCACTTGAGGGCTTCTTCAAGCAGGATTTTGATAGGATCTCCTAGCCCCTCATCTTTCTTCTCATTTTCCATGGGAGTCCGTCGGGATTTGCAAGGCTGGTCTTGTAAAGGTTTGACCAGTTCAAGCCCTAACTCCTTATATCCTGAACTCGTTGGGGACATGCAAAGAAAAACAGATTTCCCAAAAAATGTTGTTTAGGGCCTCAAAATAGCTCCCGAAGTTCAGGACCTGAAAAAATACTAAAAATAGTAAGTTGTGCTGCAATTAAGGACACTGAAAATGCTGAGAGAAACAATGGTGGGGGTCTAGGTGGACTTGGTAGGTGGCTGCCAATATCCACATGGATCATCTTAACAATCTTTCAGGGTCATCAGCAGGAGAGGGTGGGTTTGGGCCAGGATTTGACCTGGTATATATTTTAGGAGCCATAGTCTTAACAGTGTCAAAGACTATGTGAGGTAAGAGAATTCAGAATTGATTGGAACAAGGAGAGTTTCAAACTTCAAAACAAAGAAATGTCTTCAAGAGAAAGAAATTTAGTAGGTAATGGTAAATACCTTACCAATGGAAAGAGGTTTGATTGAAATTGTGATTTTTTGACTCCTTTTCTTTAGAACAAGCTTTCTGAATCTTCAACTGGATCAGCTGGATCAGGATCTAAATTTTTCTCTTGTATGTCTCCTTGAAGCCAGCTCTACAATCTTGACACTGCAATTATGATATCATCCTTTCTGAAACTTAGTCCTATCATCCAGAGGACCAAATCCCAATGAAATCTTGTCGTACACCCAGTGAAAATGAAAGATTCATTCCCCGACAATGGTGCCAGTATGTTATCACTCCTTCAGATCTCCAAAGATGAGGAAGAGTCCAACTGAGGTAACCACAGACCAACCTTTTAGCTTGGTGGCCAGCCCTACCAAGCCAGAGAGGGCTCTCTCCAAAGAATCACAGACAAGAGGGTTGGATGGATTAGGGTCTTAGGCTAGGTATAAAGCATGGAGGTTGTTTTGATTTGGTTTGCTAGGGCTGTTAGATAAGGATTAGATCAAAGAATTTAGGTGAGGGAAAATATGATATGATTGCAGACATTAAAAGGGGAAAGGTAGGTAGGTAGGCTAGCACATTAGGGTTTCTTGGGATGCGATGATTTAAGAAAGGTGAGGAGCTAGGAAGATCATGAAAGATGTATTCTTCCTAAATGGGAGAAAGATGAACAAACTATGAAAAATTCCACAAACCAGAGCATATGAGATGATTTCTATTTATCAACTTGAAAGAGATCATACAATAGACATGAAATGGAATATGGACCAACAATACATTCATACAAGTGAAATTGAAGAAATAACAATGCTAGACAACCATACCATAGGTATCCCAAGGAAATAGTTGCAATTCATCTATTAAAACTGGCAAAATTCTGATACAATAGCGTCTCTGATCAATACTACAACATCCAACTGTGTCCAACCAAGTCCAAACTTTGAAATGACTGAAAAATACAAGATATAGACCTCCAAACTATTGGGTTGTGTTATATTCTTTCCACAACTAACCTACGTAGTGAACTGAGGGGGTTAGAGGGGGGCCAGATCCCCCCCTTCGTTGCATCGATTATGCAGTGGGGGGCTTGAGGGGAGCGGGTAGCCCCCCTCTACAGGGTCCATGGCAGCGCCCTAGGAATTTTTTTTTTTGGACCCTTTATTAGGTTGGGCGAACCTACCTATGGTTTTCGGTCCATGGTTTTGGACGCGATGGTTTTTGGTCCATGGTATTGGATGCTTCAGCATGTATAAATATGCATTGTAAAATTGAAAGGAATATAATGAAAAATCAAGCTGGTAGTCCCGGTTTTGGGATCTAGGGGAAAATCTCTGTTTATAGGTGTTTTATGTGTTATGCGCTCACATTGTTTATTTTTTTGTGTTTTAAAATTCGTATGCAGGTAATTTTTGTACAGGGTTAAAACCTACACAAACAAACTCCTCCTAACCTGAGGGGTCGAATACATGAGAGGAGGAGCCATTCCACCAAAATCTGAACTAATAGCTAGAGTATAGGGAGCTCTAAGTGACTCCTCCCTAATTACATTGAAACTGATTCATTTGACTTGATGAAAACTTTACCTGATGAATCTACCCCTAGGTAACTTATTCACATCATTTTACATTTACCATCCTCAATTACATAAGTAAAAACATCATTTTATGATATGAAAGTCAAAATTATAGTGAAAATTAAAAAATATCAGCAAATGGTCAAGTGCGTTGTTTTTTTGCCAAGTGCGCCTTCACAATGTCAAGTGTACCCTCCCTGTTGCAGGCTGATTTTGGCTAAGTTGTAGGTGTCCAAATTAGACTCAAGATGGATTGTTGGAAATCCCTTCAAGTCTACTTTCTGAATATAACTCTAGTTTGAAAAATGAATTTGATTTGACCCCTCAAAACTTCATTCTCCCAAGACTGCTCAGTGCGGAGCGCCTAGGCCACAATTGAGGCAGAAACATGATTTTTTGCTTGTTTTTTTCCCTTTTTACCTACTAGTTTTGTAAACTAAGGCAAGACAAGTGGTTTTCGTAGATATATTGGTCATTTGGAATCCAATGGTGGTCTTAATTTTCTTAAAAAGTGGCTCGAAAAAGTACATAGCATCAAGGGAGCTAGGCATTTGACCATTTTGTTGATATAACATTGTCTAGGAATGCAGAAAAATATAGAACTTGCAAAAAATGAGCCAAAATGCTATTAGAAAATTATTTATTACAAAGCAATGGAACACATAAAATATTGCATAAATATAAACATAGAAAATGCATAAAACCAGAGAGATGCAGATATATGTGGTTCACCCAGTTTGGGCTACGTCCACCCCGAACAGCCAGTCCTTCCTTTCTATTATCCAGCAAAATGAAGAGACACAACCTACAACAGATCCATTGTAATATCCTCCATTTTCTCTCACAGTCTCACCTCTCTATTTCTTGCTCGGAGAATACACATCTATTACACATCCTCAATACAATGCCCTCATACAAAGAGAGGGGTTGCCTTCTAGGGCAAAAAACCCTAAACTAAGCATAAATTATACCGTCAGATCATCTGCCTAATGAATGGTCCAGATTAACTAGAAATTACTATACTTTTACAAGGCAATTTTACATCTGTTTTTAGCTTCGGGGACGCTGCCCCCAAAATCCCCGCTGGGGGACCGCTAGCCCGTGGACCCCCCAATTGGGGGGTATTAGCCCCCCTGGACCCCCGCGGGGTGACAAGTCCCCCCCGCACCACCCCGCGTGGAGGGGTGTACAATCTTCCTAGGGTATACATCCGACTGAAACAAAGACCTATAAATAATCATGCTCCACACCCAACAAATGCCTCAAAATTGGTGAAGTGGCTGATGATGGTGTGGCTAGGCTTGGAGTGAAGCCTCTGTAAGTATATTAAGTTTATTTTTCTTTTCTTGGTGAGTTAGGGCTTCAATCTTTACCTTTGTTGCCTTGAGATTTTCTCTTGCATTTCTTTCGCTTTTGGCATAGTGTTTGGCCATCTTTCTCTAAATGTCATTTTCTTGATTAGCCTTGTCTAGGAGATTCTCTAAATGTTGGTTTATCTTGTCAATCCAATGCTCCTAGTTTTTATTAATCATGATGGCAAACTGTTCATTCCATGTGAGCTGATTTGCAAGCTCAACCTCCTTTTGTCTTTCTAGTTCTAGAGCTCTTTTCAGCCCTCTAGTCCTAGGTATGCTTTTTGTTTCTTGTTCAGGTTCACCATACCTACCATAGGCTTCATCAAGAAATGATTTAGCTTTCACTTCTTCTCTTTTTTGCCTTAATTAGTTGAATCTCCATGACATCATGTTTGGCTTGAAGTTGCTAGTTTTCTTGCTCATAATATGAAATAATATATTTGGACATATCTAAGTTGGTCTAGAGCTCCTTGATGAGTGCATCTTTTTCCTTGATGAAAATGCTAGTGTCCTCATTGTCATCATGCTCATCTAGGTCAACAAGGTCAAAATCTTGCTTTGTCTCATGGAGGTGCTCCTCCTCATGTTTGATCTCTGCCTAAACCTTTGCTTCTGTCATTTTTTCTTTGCCTTTGTGTACCTACTTTGTTGGTGAAGAAGGCAAGGCCCCTCCCATAATCTATGGGGAAAACACCTATGTATGACCTCTCTGATAAGTATGTGCCAATGGCTCAACCTCAGCCACATTATACCTCTTAGGCTTACTGACCTCAATCCTGCTAGGTGATCTAATGTCATGATGAAAAGGTGATGAGGGTGGTGAATTTGGTGAAGGAGACTGATCTGATGAAGATGAATGTGATGTGGGCTGAGATGGGGGAATGGAAGTGGAAGGGTGAGATGATGAAGGCATTTTTTTTTGCATGTTGAATAGATGGTTTAGTGAATATCTCATTAGCTATGAAGGTACTCCATGCAATGTTCAATTCTTTGAGATGATAGAGGACTATGATTTTGATGAGGGAATGATGGAAAAGACTTCTCATTTGATGTTCATGCTCTCTTTTCTAGACAATAAATTCCATCTTATCAATGCACCAGAAAAGGTAGTAGGGTATGTTGAGCATATTTACCCTAGTGAAATGCATTAAGAGTCGGATGTGATAGGTATAAAGTCTAGAAAATCTAGCTTCGCATGAAAAGTATTTCATGATAATCTTCATCATTTTGGCATACATTAGGGAAATTTTGAGGTCTAAAATGGGCCTGCTAAGAAAAATGTACAACCAAAATAAAATTTATAAGAACCAATAGGATTCAAGATGATGATGTCAACCATGGGGGATGATTCACCATTTTTTGAGTAAAAAAGTAAAAGGATTAAAAAATAATAAAATAATGAAACTACTTTTTCAACTTTTCTCCCTAAGGTTTTACTCAAATTTATAGTGGGAGTGCTTGTTGGATACAAAATTTAATCCCTCACCCAAGGATTACCCATGTTGCACTCTTTCAATTTACCCTACTACACGAAAAATGAGAAATACATGAAAAAACGTGATTACATTCACATTTTTCATGTATATCTCATTTTCTGTGTAGGAGGGTCCATTGAAAGCATGCAAAATGGGTACTCCTTGGATGCAGAATGAAATTTGGCATCCAAAGAGCACTCCCCCTTGAAATTTAATTAAAACCTTAGGGTGATAAGTTGAAAATACGAGTTGAAAAAATAGTCTTTTCTTTTTTCCCTCTAAAATTTGATGATGTAATCTAATCTTATTTTATTATTTCCACTATTATTTTATAATTTCCTTAGCAGGCCCATTTTAGACCTCAAAGTCCCCTAATGTCTGTCGAGGAGGTAAGAAAAAAGAAAAAAAATCTTTTTCTCATTCTTGTACCTTGGTTTTATGAAAGGCTCATAGTAATGTTCCTCCAATTCACTTTGCTTGAACCATTTCTCCCCAACATTTGGGGTCTCAGTGGCAACTGATATAATGGCAATGGATAAAATAAAAGTGACACTAGCTAGAGTAACTTGGTTTTCATGGAGGTTAGATATGAAAACTCTGATCAACATGACATGGTGTTGGAATTTTTGAATTTGCTCATAGAATTCATAACAACCAACATTTTTGAAACATGTTACAACCATAGGATATGCCAAGAGTTCCTTGATATTTTTTGGCTCAAATATGAGTATTCTCCCCCCCTTGTGTGGTCTCTTCACCTTTGTTTCTTCTCCCTCATTGTATGGTTTGTTTTCTTCTTCTTCCATGGTGTCTTAATTTCAAAACCCTAGGGAGGTATGATGTTGGTGTAATGTGGTTTTTAGGAATAAGGAATGGGAAATGGAAATTGAGGTAGATGGTGCTAGGGATTTATGAAATGGGGGAGGGGATAGGGAGTAGTAATATGATGGAATTTAGGATTGGGGAATTATTTATGGGTTGGGATTGGGAGCCTAGGTAGTTGTAGCATGTAGGGCTTAGGGTATTAGGATAAAGGGTTTAGGGAAAGGAAATTGTAATGAGGGAAGGGTATGAAAGTGTAGGGGAATGCAATTTAGGAATTGAGAGTGCAATGGTGATTTGAGGGAGATACTAGAGTTTGAAATGAGTAAAACACCAAATATTTAATGAAACTTTCAAAATACCATAAGGAATGACTATAGGAGGAATAAGAATGATATATTTAATTGTCACTCACTTGTCGGAGGTTGAATACAACATTGTTGAAGATTTGGAGGAAATTTGGTGAAGTCTGGAAGCGTTTCTAGATTTTATGGTCAAGTGTGCAATGCCACAAGAAAACGTGGCCTCTCTTTGGCAGGTGCGCAACGTCAGAAGCAAGTGCGTAGTGCCAAAATCAAGCGTGCCCTGCCTTTGGAAAATGCATAGTGCTTGCTCTTTTTTTTGCAATTTCGCCCAAAAACTTGAAAAATGCTCTCTTGGAGTTTGCTCAACGATGGTAGGAGACAAATGAAGTTGAATTTGATGCTATGAAGGCTCTTATACTTGAGTGAATTTGAATTTTATTTTAAAACCCACTTTCTAATGTTTCAATTCACCTTTGAAAACTTTGCTAATTACCCTTTACACTTTGATTTTCTTCTTTGCAAATTGATGATGCTGGAGTTTGGCACTCTTTACATTTGACTCTGCTTTGATGAAGTTGGCATATAGAGTTTGAGTTGGCAGCTTAGGAACAATACTTATTACATATAGTGAACATAAAATTACATAATAAATAAATAAATAAATAAATTACATCTCTTTTTTTTAAATGAAATTACACTTTGGTATGAAAATCATACTTTGAAACCAAAATTACAACTTTCGAAAACCATTTTTACATACTAATAAATCTTCTTCAAATGATAAAGAAATATTATTTCAATCACTCTCACATTGTTTTGACCTTATGAGATGAAATGAAGTATTATTGAACCTTGGAAAATGAAACCTAGTGACCTAATGGGACCTTGAATGACTAGACTCCATGTTGACTTGATTGACATAAAGACATGATGAAATGAGCGTTTATGATTGATGTATGCCTAGTAAGACATAAAGGTGGGCCAAAAAGTATTGATTTTTGAGGGAGAGTGAGGTTTTTTTTACTAGGGCTACCATTAGTGAGTAAATTTTTGAATGAGGACCTAGGTGGGATGACAAAAAAATCAGAATGGGATCCTAACATTATATGAAAAGAGGAATTTTTTTCATTGATGGTAGTATGCAAATATTGATTCTAACACCTGCGAACCAAACATCCAGGTTTATCAAGAAGTTGGATGAAATACCAAAGATCTTAGTCCATGTGACCCATTCCCAACCAAATTCTATCATGCTAGTGGAAAGGGGGTTAGTATGTCAATTTATGGGCATTTTTTCCCCCTCAAAATCACTTAACTCTTAGATTGATAAAAATTTGAGGTTACTCATCTCATGCCAAATTTGACCTTTTTTTGAGGCCAATTTTTCTTTACCTTCCTTTTCGAACATAAGGAAAATCAAGATCTCAGTTTCCACAACGGTCCCTACTTCATGGGTGCCAAGGGTTTGTACTTAGATTAATGGTGTCTAGATTTTAATCCAAAGAATGATGTGCCTTTAATAGTTCCTATTTGGGTTATGCTTCCCTTCCTTTCTCCACATTACTATAATGATGAAACCATCAAATGTATACAAAATTCCTTGGGTAAATACATTGATTGTGCTAAGCCTCATGAAGGCATGCTTTCCTATGTTTGAATCTATGTTGAAGTAGATATGGATAAAGGTTTAGCTTCAACCATTCTCCTCTCTTTAGATAATTGTTCCTTCATTTAGGAAATAGATTATGACCAACTATCGATTAAGTGTAAACTATGTCACAAATATGGACAATTTGCAAGGAATTGCAAAAAAATCAAAAGATCAACAAAATCAAGTAGAAGAAGGGGGCCAATCACAACTATTGAAAAGGAAAAGAGGAGTACATCACCAAAATGCAGGAGTTGAAGGCCCGGAAAATGTTTCTTGGGGAATTCAAAAATAAACCCATTCACATTACAAGAGCCCAAGCATCATTTTCAAGTAAAAATAGGATCCCATCACCTCCTCAGAATAGGTTCAAAGCTCTAGAATACTTTAAAGAGGAAGGAACAAATCATGTAAACTCAAAATTTATTAAGTAAGATAACCATGAAAAAAGTAATGAATAAATTCCACCATTAGAGGACATTCTAGCTATGGATCAAAATATGTAAGAGATGGAATCATAGGAGGGGGGAAGTGTTTTTCTCCCCTAAATCGTAGTTTCAAAACCTACCATTTTCTATTGTATTCGAGGATGATAGGTTTGAAGAGGAATGTGAAAAAGATTAAGGCCCAAGTCATGGAACCAAGAACATTGGAAGGATATAAAATAAGGACTTGATGAAGGAACAATCAAATAAAGACAAAGAACCAGGCGCATAGCAAAGAATATATGTAGCCTTCACCAAAGTGGTTAGAATGAATTGAAAAGAAGGTGTTCCATGCCCTATTCATGAGGGATCAATATATAAAAGTAAATAATGAAGATAATATCTTGGAACTATAGGGAACAAGGCTCAAGAAAAGGCACTACTAAAGTAAAAAGCCTTATAAAATATGAAAATATACTAATTTTCCTTTTTGAGGAGACAAAAATGGTAGAACAAGAGATCCTCCAAATTGTGGAACATTTTATGAATTAATTAATTGGAAAGCTATAAGCCTGAGAGTTTCTTATAGGGGACTATGCATGATATGGTCAGCCTCAGTCTTCTAGCTCCCTTTGATGGATCACTCACCCCATTGATTAGTGACTCACCTTCTTCACAATCCTAGTTAACAGTTATTCTCCATTGTAAAAATATATGTGCTAGTTTTATATCATGAGAAAAGCTTCCTTTTGATCATCTCTTCTTAATCTAAAAGATACAAAATTTAGTAACTATGCTATTTTTGAGGGGTAATTTAACTTAATACTCCATCCCCATCAGAAGAAAGGTATATCACCAATACGACACCCTTTTAGGGAGCATATGTAGGATATTAGATCCTCTTTGGAACTTGTAGATATTACACCAATATTTGGGAAAAATACATGGAGCGACATGAAAATTGGGTTAGGGAACATTGGATAACAACTTGATTGACTCCTATTGCCAATAATCATTATTTTAGTCAAAATAATTCTTTCTCTTCAAACATTCTTGACTAGGGACGATTATAGCATAACCTTATCTCAATCATTATGAATCTAGAAGTGGATTATGGTCCATTTCCATTTCTCTTTAATCCTCTATGATTACAGTAGCAAGGGTTTATGGAGGTTATTTCATCATCATGGAATTGATGGATTCATGGTTCTCACATTCTTATTCCCAATATAAAATATATGAATTTGGACCTAAATAAATGGGCCAAAGAGAACCAAGTTGATTGGGGAAAATAACTAACTTACGCAAATCCAACCCAAAAAGCATTCAACATAAAATGGATAAATTCAATATATCCCACGAGATCTTGCAAGAATAAATGAAATAATTTAATCTATGCCATCAATCTCTAAGGAAAGAGGAAGATAAATGGAAACTAAAACCGAAGAATTTTTTCAATCAAAGCTAGAGATAGAAACACAAAATTCTTCTACAATCATGCCAAATAGAGACTCAATGGAAGAATAATATCAAATCAATTTCAATCAAGTGAGAAAATTGATGGGTGATACCAATTAGATAATTATATTGTTTTCAATCCATATCAATGCATTTGGAGTGGAAAAACAGGAGGAATAATCTCATGGGACTGTTTTTACTAGCGGGACTCAGTTTCAGGAAACGGGGTTTGAAACCTTCCTGGGGTGTTTTGAGGCATCAAACAAATTTTTTGGGGTTAAAATTTTCTACATTAGCACTACACCATTTCATGCTATTCTACACACAAAGATATTTCCAATGGTGCAAGAATCACGTTAATCAGACTCCGTATGTAAAAGTTGTGTGTGTGTGTGTGTGTGTGCTTATTTTGTCGTTCTCTACCTTTTTGCATAATTTCCATTTTCATGCATGCACTAGTTACATTTAAAACCACATATCTTAAATTTTAATAAACTGTAATAGTATAGAATTTCCCGAGTTTTAATATAATATTATTAGATCTATTGTGACGAATTGTCCATTGGAATATCCATGGCAGTTTACGGATCAGGGATTATCCAAAAATCAAGGAAGCAATGAAAACTCACTTCAAATCTTTATATACAAAGTCTAGGGTTAAATATTTTGGTGCAATAAAATATATGTACATCCCTCTCCTTAGAGAAATGTTGAGGTCTAAAATGGGCCTCGTAAGGATGATTATAAAGTAATAATGGAAATAATAAAATGAGATTAGATTACATCACCAAATTTTAGAGGAAAAAAAAAAATATTTTTTCAACTCACATTTTCAACATATCTCCCTATGATTTTACTCAAATTTCAAGCAAGAACACTCATTGGATGCTGAATTTGATTCCTCATCCAAGGAGTACCCATTTTGCATACTTTTGATGGACCTTGCTACAGGAAACATTAGAGATACATGAAAAAATGTGATTGCAAAAACATTTTTCATGTATTTCTCATTTTTCTTATAGCAAGTTCCACTAAAAGTATGCGACATGGATACTCCTTGGATGAGGAATTAAATTCTACATCCAATGAGTTCTCTCACTCAAAATTTGAGTAAAACCGGAGGGAGATAAATTGAAAATATGAGTTGAAGAAATAGTTATTTTTTTAATCTTTTTAATTTTTTAATCAAAAAATGGTGAATCATCCCCCATGGCTGAAATCTTAATCTTGAATCCTACTAGTTCCTATAAAGTTTATTTCTGTTTTACATTTTAGTTTTGAGGCCCATTTTAGACCTCAAAATTTCTCTAATGCTCGGTCTCTCAAGATGACAAACAATCTCTTTTCAATCCAATATTTGGGAATAAATATGCAATACCTTAGTTTTGTTTGGCCTTGATAAAGCTCCTAGACTAAAGGATTCTCATATCACTTTTACTTAAATCACTAGGAAATTATAAAATTTGACTTATGCAATATGATTGATTACTCCCTAAAGAATGAATATGTAGGAAGAAGAATAAAATTCTATTTTTTAGCACTAATCACTAAAATTCATTTAGTTAAATTGGAAACAATAAGAATTCCAAAAATCTATGGAAGAGTGGGAATTAGATATCCTTCTGTAACGAAGTTAGCTATTAGATTAAAGATGGTGTTGAGGCTTATTTATCCTAAAGAAGAATGGTGAAAACCCATGTTACACCAACAAATCTTCATTTGAAATAGAATGTAATGCCTAGACTCTCCTCTCTCCATAAGGGGTAGATCTTCAATCTGGAAGCTCATTTATATTCCCTGATATTTGTTCAAGAATCACTAAACTTGTATTCCTAGAAACATGTGACCAATAAATATTTGGAGATGTAGTATGATGGGGCACTTCCTTTTTGGGAATTCGACTCGTTTGCATCCCCTACAAGATTTGTTGGTTAACCAAAATAGGTTCACCTTGGTGGATGTATCTCATTAGGATGATGAATGATAGTGTTAGGGCTAAGACCTCCATGGAATCCATAAACACCTTAATGATGCAATTCGCTCTCATGAACATGATTTTTGGATGTGCCCCTAGCCATCTTGATGAAGCTAATTTGCATGGATGGAAAGAGTCAAAGTACTAAATCAAGGAGGGCTATCTAACTCATTTGTTTCCTTTGAGAGAACCTTCAAAAGATAATATGTGGGGAAATGAATGGAATCCCCAAAATCAACCTTTTTGGCTAGAATTTGGCTCATTGGAAAACTTTTATTGAAAAAAATCTCTTAAAGCAACATATAGATGGTCCCTCTAGATATTTATTATGCATATCTACTTAGGAAAATTTATATCATTTATTTCTAGAATTAGTATTTAGAAAAGATGTATTGAAAATTTCTCTTCATTAAATAAATGTGAGAATTAATTAGCAGGATTTTATGTAATTTTTTTATTCACAGCACAAAAAGTATAGAGATCCTTCCAAAGTAAACTCCCCTTTCAATAAATCTAGGTGTGTTTTCAAAAATTAATTTTCTCGAAACTCTAGCTTGCTCGGAACAAGTTCATATTTTAAGATAAAAAAAATTATCCCTAGGAAGTTCCAATGAGGTCTATATCCTTAATGGTAAAACATTGGATAAATTGAATAGAGCCTTCCCTCCATTCAGGTTTTGGATGCAAATGAATTTTTTAGGGTTTCTCATTATTTCAGCCTTCAACTTGCTGACCAGCCCCCTCCAAAAACAAATAGGCCTTCAAAGCTTACTTTCATGTTATTTGTTCAAAATTGAAGTCCAAAATGGCTTTAAAGAAAGTATTGTCACAATATATGCTTTGATGGTGCTTCAAAAAACAATCTAGGGGTGGTAGGAGCATGAGGGGCTATTCTATGCCCCAATGAACAAATCAAAGTAACCTTTTGTGTTGGTGCTTTTTGTTGTCATGGGATACCAAAAGACACCTTCTTTGTAGTTGGTTG
Source organism: Pinus taeda (assembly GCA_000404065.3). NCBI lineage: Eukaryota > Viridiplantae > Streptophyta > Pinopsida > Pinales > Pinaceae > Pinus > Pinus taeda. Next base: position 212,390 of record APFE030317229.1, on the reverse strand, counting down.
TTCCCTGCAAAGAAATCACAGATAGAATTGGTTATTATTAGTGGACAAACATGAGTAAACAAAGCACTGTAAATGGTGAAAACAATTCATACATAAACATGAATCGGAATAGAAAATAAACACACAAATGATGCTTAATGAAGCAAAAAAGTCAACAAAGTAATGGAAAATGAATCCCTTTATTGACTAATAAAAGTAGAATATGAATACAATAGATGAATATTAAACACTTGGAGAGAATTCATTGAGAAATGATGTTCAAAATCATCAATGAGGAGGTTCCTTTCTTCATCCTTTTTGCAAGTTTTTCCTCTCTCTCAAAAAGGTATCAAGGTTTCTCAATGGTGAAATCCTCTCCATACTAGAATGTCAGATTGTTGAGAAACAATTTGGCCAACATAATACTGCTTTACTTCTTCTTCAACAATGCAATGCAAGATTTCTTTGGGAGAAATTTTTCCAGCATAAGATTGCCTTATTTTTTGTCTTCCAATGGCCTGTTTATATAGAAATTTGAATACCTCTTACCTCTCTTTTTCCATTAATGACAAAATGACTTATGAGTGCGACAAGAGGATCCCCTGGGGCCTTCATATCCCTAGGGCGACTCGAAATCAACTGTCCTTGACTAGAACATGTCAGGGAATCCTATCTTCCAAGTGTGTGAAGTGGTCCCGGACTGCTGATTCGAACTTTTGCTTGACTGGGCATCTATCGAAGAAAAACCCACGGGCTCATCAATTGTTGTCTTTATATAGGCCACACGAGTGAATTATATACTTGAGACGTTTTCAAGGTTTTATATTTTTATACATCATGATGTTTTCAGCTAGAAAGTCTTCACCTGTACACTCTACTAGATGACTTTGGGTGTCATTTGCATTGTAGAAAAGTGTGTATGATTTTTCCATGTTAACAGTTTCCCCTGATGTGAGGCTAGGAGCTAAAATACATCACATTTGTTTGTGTTCACTGAGAATCTAATCAACTTATTGAGAGAGAAAATAACTTACTGGGGGGATGAGTAGGGAAAAACCTTGACTAATGGTGAAAGGTAACCATGCTCTGAAGAAAAAAATTTCTATATGAGGCAGTCATGTCCCATGCTCATTATGATGACTAGTGACTAAGTATTACAATCATACAGGAGATATTCTTGTCAAGACAATGTTGTAGTGGTTAACATGTTTATGGATGATTATGATAAGTACTTATGCCCTCCAGGGTGCGTCTGACAAATAGATTGAAACAGGTGCCCATATGCATAAAACGTTAAGAACTACTAAATGGGGTGCTCATGGAAGCATGGACATTCGAATCTAGGTAATCCCATGCATCAAAATGTAATTACTGCTAAAAAAGGTGCTAAGCGATGTATGCGTCTTCGACTAGATGAGAGAAATACAATTCTCATTAGTATGATACTACCCTAACATGAAAAACTTACACTTGTGTCAAATGTCAGGGATATTGATGACATCAATGGGTGATAGTAAGTCCCACTATGCAACCCAAGGATGTCTTATAAGGGGGGGGAAGCACTAAAGGCACTTCTTTGATCTTGGAAGATAGTTGTTGAAGTGAATAGGAAAGAAGCGTCAACTACCTGAAATGTTGGTTCGAGGAATCATGATGAAGGATAAAGGTGAATATAATATGGTGGGTCAACAAGGCATGACAATGGAATTTGAAAGTATGATTGGATATGGACAACTGCTCGAGGATGGAACTATAATGCGAGTGGCAGTAGTCAAAACAATTCTTTTGGGGGGGGATTTTCATGGAATCAATAGGACATCCAGGGTAGGTTTAAGTATGTTTGGAGAGGAATAATGAGTGGTTAATTAATGGTGTGGTGATCAGAAATCTCCAACCAAGGGCGACACAGGACTGCCACCAAGTATAAAACATGAAATTACAGGTGGGAGCATTTTTCCTAAACAATATTTTTACACTTTCCAAAAGAATGTAAAGAGGGTTTGGGGCGTACATACACGGAGACAAGTGCCCCATGAAAATGGAAATCTGCATGAAGTTGGAGATAAGGTGTTTTTTTGCGAAGGGTGGGGGCCTTGTTGCTTGGTCTCTTTGTGGGGTTGATGAGTCGGATGAAGTGACACAAATGAGCTATCATGTATGGAGGGATGATAGGCCAAATTTAGAATGCGGGAGTGCATTCGACTTGATCCATCACAAATAAATGAGGTGGCCTAGGAATAGGGATGGTAAGAAATAAGTAAACAATAGAAGAATGAGGCTGATATTCAAGAAATGTGAGTGATAATGGCTATCGAGATTGAGTAGATGGTCATGGATCCGAACAATGGGTGGGGGTTTACAACATGGGGTGATCCATATATGGGAAGGTTCTATCAATCGATATGGACATTTACCATGTGCAAGGGGAGGTGATGGTAAACATGGTCAATGTTATCACCTGGATTGAACCTCAGGTTGAAGGAAGACAATGCCAGGGTAATCACAAACCACACTTAGCCAGGTATCTAGCCCTACAAGGCCAGGATAGGGCTCTCTTCGTAAGGATCTCAACCGAGATGAATGGATCAGGAAAATGTTATTAGGCGAGGTATAGTAGCACAATGTTTGATTTGATTTGAAGGGGTTTTGCTGGATCGGGAGGAGCCAGATAGTTTGGGCAAATAAATTAGGTCAAAATTGCAGGGTTTCGATGTGGCAAGGTAGGCACAAGGCTCAGAACTCTAGGGTTTGATGGGTGAGGTGATTCAAGACAAGTGAGGAGCTAGAAAGAGCATGTGAGCAACATGGATTCTTCCTAAATTGAAGAAAACATATATTGTGAAATGTCTACCAAAAACAGAGCATAGAAAAATGGATTTTTCCTTTCAAACTTGTATACATTCACATAAAGAGCATGGACTGATGAAATGGAATCAGCAATACATTTTAACACATCAAAACATAAGGAAAACTGAACTGAGCATCATACCACATGGATCTCAAAGAAATACCTGCAAGTTTTCATTAATCTCCTGCTAAAACTAATACAAAATGATGTCTACTCAAAGCATAAGCATCCAACTGAGTCCAACTTGTAAAATGACTGAGAAAATACATAATATAGGCCAACAACCAACTCATCCTAGGCATCAGGGGTCGAATCCATGAGTGGAGGAGTAGTTTCAAGAAAGGTTCAACTGATAGCTGAAGTGTAGGGTGGTCAAAGTGACTCATCCCTCACTGTAGCAAACTGGTTCATTACATGCCACATAGGCCATCTAACTGATGTATCTACCCTAGGTAAAAGTAAAAACATGATAATTACATCATCTAGATCAATTGCATAGGTAAAACTTGAATTTTCCATAGGTAAAATTCAACCTGGAATGAAACAGTGAAAATTGTGGAAAACTGTGAAACGCGCAGTGACCCTAGTAAACGCACAACGAACCTGCTCAAACGCACAGTGTCCTCTTCAAGATGACTTTTGACCACCTTCCCGATGTCCACATATAGACCAAGATATCTCATTGGAAATCTTATCCTGTCTAGCTTCCAAAAATGCCCTTGGTTTTCAAAATGGGCTTCATTTACCCCTCCAAAATTGCAATCTCTCAAGACTGCTGAAACACGCAGCGACCGGGCCAGGAAAGAGCAAAAAGGTGATTTTTTTGTAGTTTTTGACCCTTTTGGCTGACCTATTTTGCTCCAAATTATTAGAAAAATTACAGGGTGCATGTCCTCATCATTCTGAATCCAAAAATGCTGACCATTTTCTCATTGGATGCCCCAAACAAAAGTGCAACATCCTAGGTGTTGCGCATTTGACCATTTCACTGTCAAGAGCACCCTCACAGTGTCAAACACGTAGCGACCTCTTTAGGGCTTCTTTTGGAGGCCTTCATGATGTCCAAAGTTTCTCCAAGATGGCTCGTTGGAAATCCATCCAATTCTAATTTCTAGATATACATTTATTTTTTAATTTGAAGGTCATTTTCTCTGTCAAAATGCCCATCTCCTAAGACGGGTAAACGTGCAGCAACCTGGGTGCAAAAATGAAGTGTTCTCTTGCAGAACATTTTTGCAGGTCTTACTCAAATCCAAATTGAGTGCATGATAGCTCATTGGAAATATATTTTTGTCTAGTTATCATTTTACTCTTCAAGAAAGTTATTTGGAGACTCCAGATAGAAGAACAAGTAATTTTTGCAAAGTCACTCCAGAATTGCAGCAACTCTCTTGTGGCAACTGTATTTTTACAATTTCTCTAAAACCATGACACTTGTGTAAAAATTGTAGGAGGTTTTCATCCCTATACTATGGTGGACAAAAACCTTTCTCACTTTTGCCAAATTCATCCCTGTTTTGTCTAAAACATAGTTTGAAGAAAAACTGGCCCTATGTGTCGCAAATGAGCTGTCCCTTGGAATGACTTCTTGAAAAATGATGGAGACATGATGTCTATGAGTTTGGAATTGCCTCATAATTGTTGAAATTACTTCCCTTATGATTCCTCTACTCAGATGTCTTTCATTTCATAGCCAACCCTACCTCAGTGGGAGAGAAAATTAGGGTTTAGTGTAGGCAAAACAGGGGATTTGGGAAACTTATAGGAATGAAGAGAAATAAAGGGGATAGGGGGCTTCTAAATTCTTAGGAAAATTTTGGGAGGTAGGGAGGGATGTTAGGAAGTAGGGGAAACTATAATTTCAACGGTTGAGTGAGGGGAAGGGGTCCAAAAGGGAAAAACATAGGCCTAGTCTAAAAAAGTGTCAAAAGCATAGCAATAGGCTAGGGTTTGTAGAAAAATGATGATTTTGAGGGATAGGAGTGATGGGAAGTGTTTAGGAAGGTATATTAAGGATAGGGGAAGGTGTAAGAGCATCAGGATACAAGTTTTTTTGGTGATTTAACCATGAATATCATGAAACCAAGAAAAATGCCCTCAAAATTCTAGGAGAGGGAAATGAGAGGAATGGGCATGGGAAAAGGTCAAGGGAGGAAGGTGGAATGTAGGTGAGTGAGATATTGATGGATAAGAGTGCAAATGAGCCTTCCCTTGGTCCTTGATGGCCTTTATACCTTGTTTATATTTTCAAAATTAGTCTCGGGACCCACTTTTTCTTTCTCAAACTTGACTTGTCTTTTACAATTTACCTTTGGACTTGATCTTCTGATTTGATCTTCTTGGTGGATTTGGAAACATAATGAATTTGAAACTCTTCCTTTTGGATGATGTAACTTTTAACTTACAACACTTGGAACCATGAGAATTATTACATATTAAAACCATAAAATTACATATTTTCCTGAATATTCAAATTACAAACTATTTTGCTGATGAAATCTTGTTTATTCTTACTCCCTCACTTGCTGGTCTTTTATGCAGGAGATGGTGTTTTAGTGGACCTTGGAAACCCTAAGACCTAATGGAGACTTTGAATGGTTGTGACCATGATGAAAATGACTGTCATGATTGATACAAATGGCATGATAAAAATAACTTTATGAATGATGTACAGTCAACAAGATATGAAACTATGCTAGAAAGTAACCACATTTAGGGAAGAGTGATTCTTTTGAACTAGGACTACCATCAGTGACTAATTTTTTGCATGACCTAGTGGAATGATAAAAAAATTCTAAGTGGGACCCTTAAAATGATATGAAAAGAGGATTTTTTATCACTGATGGTAGTACGCAAACACTGACTCTAAGAGTCAAGATGATGGATCCTATGGTGCATTTCAAAGAAATGACGTCAAGATATGCAAAGCTTTTGGATGAAGCATATCATGTTGGGTGGAGAATGATACCTTCATTATCGATGACCACTAAGGGAATCTATTTGTTTACCTAAAACTTTGACAACCAATATCCCAAGTGAAAACATATTGATGAAACATATAAAAGATGAAAATTTTCTATACAACATTAATCAAAGAGCATGGGAAGGAGCACCTAAAGGGGTACTTTGAGTGTGACATGGGATGAAAAATGAGTCTAAGGTTGAAATGGAACTGTGGGTACCACAATTAAGATGGCGTGGTCCATATCCTTATGTATCTTATGATTTTGATATTGGAAGTCCTAAGCTCCTGTACTGGGCTCTGGAAGATGACAATGAGGATGATATATAGGGAAAAGTGGGTCAAATTGAACCTCATTTGTACTTGTTGATGTGGAGTGTATAATAGATCAAGGAGTTATTTACTACTATTGCAGTCAACCCGTGCACCAAGGACGCTTGCGGGGATATATAGGTAAGAGATAATAAATTGAACTTTGTTAATTTGGTAGGTTAGGGAAGGTAGTTCGTATAGGGTGGCATGTACGGAACTATTTTCGGGTCAAGTGAAAGATCGTATGGGTAACTGTGATACAATCATGCGGACCCCACAGGTGACTGAAAGATAGTCGCGGACTCACTTTGGGTTTAGGGTATGCAGCCCCTACGACTTAAGGGATAACAGACACTCTAAATGTGTGTCTGGATGACTTAATTGCACACTGAATCGTGCACTTGTTGGACAAACAGATAGGTAGTCATGTGCTTGTTATGAAAATAGGCACCCAAGCTTTAAAAAGTTATTTTTGGGTTTTTGAGGCTAATTTTTGGCTTTTCTTCTTCCTTTTTGGCAGGATGGGGATGATGTGGATGGAGCGTGACTAGGAGCCCCTCCAAATAGCATTTTTTCCATTGGTAAAATGAGCACTACATTTGTGAGATGGATGTTGTTGAAGTATGTTCATAATCCCCTACTCAGGTCACAATATGCATTCATACATTTCCTGATACGATAGTGGGATCTAGACCGAGAGGTTTTTGGTATCCATGGTCGAGAGTTAGCTTTCACTGTTGTAGTGGATGTGTATTTTGTTACAGGGTTGTTGCCTTGTTGATAGGTATTATGGATGTTACTTCCACCAGGCTGGGTGGACATACACAAGGGGGTGAGGCATCACTGTGGCTCCTAAGCCATCGATCAGGGGTGAATCCAAATTGAGAGCATCCTAGATCTAGCCGAGAAAGCTTTTTTAGTGATGATCATGCATATCGCTAGGTCAGTCGCCTCTCACCGATTATCCAGGCAACAAATTGTCATCCTACAGGAACTCTAGGGGGGACCATTTCTATGACTCAGTTAGATTTGTATATAGGGGTGTTATAGGCCATATTGTCATATATTTTCAATATGCCTACAAATTAGATCAATTATTATCCGTCAACATGTTTTCATCATTCCTACACAAATCCCTAAGCATGACCTTTCAAAATGTTTGAGTTTATGGGTCTGACTACTTCAAAATAATGCTTTTAAGCCCTAGTGCACCCTGGCCCTTTAGATACTAGCATGCAATAGCAGGTTGCTCCTTCTACACTAGCGTTGATCAACAACATCTTGTCCCTTACTCGGGGTGTGCTAATTCTAGAAATTTGGAAAAATTAAAAAGGATCTCGAAGCTTCCTTTTCTAGAAGCTTTGAGGAGTTATTTTAACCTTTTTTCCTTGGATAAGAAGCTTGAATCCTATCTGATCCTACCTTGGATATTTCACCTCTTATCCCTTGAGCTCATCATCCCATCTTAAGTGGATCTTACGCCTAGATTAGTAAATGGATAATAATTCCTAAACTACTATGCTCTCTTATATATTTATTGCCATCCATAACATCAAGTTTGGCTTTTGGAGATTGATCATGTCCTCATGCTACTTCCTTGAATCTAAGAGAATCATTATATTCATGCATTAAGGTGACATTGAGGTGTGCTTTGTGACAAGAAAGGACAAGTCAACTTGGGGAGATCTCTACAAGATCAACACTATCTTTGGTTGTAAACTCTCTCATATTTCTATTAATACAAAGAGTTTACTATTTTCCTATATGTGTTATGTTATGTTTACACTCATGTATTTCAATGCTTCATCGATTCATTGAATAAAGTGATTGAATTATGCTAAGTATATGTTGTAGATACTTGGCTTGTTTTGGTTGTATGTCCATGTTTCAATTATAATAATCGAAGCTAGGATTGGATTTTACAATCTAGGAAGAAAGTAAATCTTGCAAAAAATTCCAAGTTGTCATCTTTCCATCTTTCAATTTCTCTAAGGGAAACTCCATATTCTTTTCTTTCCCCTAGGTCTAGGAGAAACATTTTTTGTTGAGAATTGGAAACAAGAGAGTCCAGTTTAATTTTTCCTTGAATTAAACTAGAAATTAAATTCGAATTCTATTCTCATAGAAACTTAAAATAGTTAAATTAAGTTTCTTAAACTTACTTAAATTACAAAATTTGAGTTGGAAGTATTTTTGAAGCCATGTATATGTTCTCCCTATATTATAGGAGTCTAGGATGAGTTAAGTATGAGTCGTAATTAGTTAACTTGTTTTATTGAGTTAAGTCTAGTTAAATTAGTTCCAAATTGTTTGAGGAACTAATAGTGAGATAAGAGTTAGTTGATGCATTAGTGTGCTCAAATAGTACTACTCCAGTTAACTGAATACTCCCTCATTAGAAACTTATGCATGTCAATTCTAAGAATGATGCAGTTGAAACTAGAGTGCAGGGACAGTGTGCTATTTTTTTTAGATTTTTCTGAGTTGCACTGATAGTACATGAATTGGGGAAATGATCCTTCAGGGATTGCACAGTTTTTAGAGGCTTTATTTCCCTTTAAATACAGCCTATCCTCCATAGGAATTACACATTGGAATAGAGACTTGGAGAGTTTGTGAAGAGGCTAAGCTTTTGCCTTGAGATTTCTTATGAGTTCGAGATTGAATTCGTTGAGTGTTGGGATTGTTCTAGAGAGAACAAACGTTGTAATTTCATCTTGATTTTCATGAATAATACAAAATAGATAGTGGGGGTTTGAGTTGTTGCTTTCACCGGATATTTATTATGTTATGTTTCTTTGATTCTCTTCCTCTATTGATTATTGTTTTCTCAATGTTTATGGGCTTCCCCTGTAAAGAGTAGAAGTATATTCTTGTCTCTTGCTTTAGCAAATTGTATTAGCTTATGAATCTACATGATTTTATACACTTTTGTTCGCAATCATAAATCTCACATAACAAGGGGGATGACATCTCAGCTCACGCAGGTGTGGAGGGGTTAGTCTCAGAGTTTTTACTATGTCAGCATCCTTTGTAGCATCCTCTATGAGAGGTGGTGATATTATGTATAATACTAGCATTGCCAATAGGGCATGTGAGAGAACCATGGATAAGGCAATGACCTTTGGTGATTCCGTGAAAAGGTGGGGCCGAGGTGGGGTAGTATTGGAACCACACTATGGAGGTTTGGTTTATTTCCAACCCTGAGATGATTTAGGGGCACCCCTATGTTGGTTTGGACTTCAAGGAGATCAAAATGTGGGACTACCTCTTGGCGATGCGTGGGGACCTACAGGTATGTGTTTTGTGGATTCTTTGTTTTTCTGCTTACTTTCATGTATTTATGATGCATATTTATGAGTATGTTATACCATGTATGTTTGCTTGTAGATATGGGTCCATGTGGACAAACAATGGTCTACTTGGTGGGAAATGACACACTTAGCCTTCCTATAACTGGTGTCGTAGACGTGTTGCAACAATGGAGAGATGATAGGGTGGAGGAAGGACCTAAGAGAACAAAACAACGTCAGTAGTTCAAGGTAGGTGGGCCCTCGGGAGAGGGAGGTAGCTCCTCCTCTCCCTTGGAGATGGTGAGGCTACGAGAGCAAGAAGATCAAGCAGAGGCTCTAGGGGTGAAATTGAGGGATGTCTAGGATGCATGGGGTCACACGAGCACCCTACTCAGGTGGATTCCTGAGGGGGGTTGGGTGGGGCTGGTGGAGGACATAGTTGAGAGGGTGATGACACATGATAGAGTGCAATGCCCTATCCTTCGTCGTCCTGTGATGGCAGTGGCGATGACTCATCTGATCCTAGTTCCAGCACTATAAGAGGTTGGGGGGCCTCTGGCAGGGGATAATGGGGGTGATGGGGCTTAGACTTATATGTATTTTTATGTACCTGAACAAGCACCCATTACAAGGATGCTCCCCTGTTGATGACTTATTTTTCTGGCTTGTGCCAACAGATGTATAAATTTTTTGTACACATATGTTTTTGATATAAATAAATACAAGATGTGTATTTTTGTGGCTCTTAAAGATGTGTTATGATGTGTATGCCTCTATACATGTGATGTATCTATACATTTATTTAATGGATATGATGTCTATAATTTATGTGTCTCGATTATGGTATATATGTGATACATGCAAGTCTAGTATTTTATTATCTATATGATCATCTATATGATTTTGATTTCTTGATATATGTGAAAATATGATATCATAAAAACCCTGAGCTAACCTTTGTGTGTGCAGGTTTTTCCAAAAAGGAAAGGATCACATACTTTGAAGGCTTTTTTAAACTGTGATACAACAAGTTGGGAATCAAGGAACACATGCATGTGATTGATACCTAGATGGGAGGCTTCAACTAAGAGGCCTATAATGGCATCATATTCTTCTTGATTAGTGGTTGTTGACCCGATACATATCCCATTATGGTGGAGTGGTGTTATTTCAGGAGAGTATATGGCCTAGGCTGCTGCAAGGAGGATTTGCAACCACGGAGAAGCACGATTAATGAATCCACAATGATAGGTTGGTGGATGATTCGTCTGTGACACATGATGAGAGAGAAATCTTGTTGTACATCCATGATGAGGTGGTCATCACAAAAATAATTCATGGTGCATACATCTACAATCTATGGCTACTTTAAGTGTTATGGATAGAATTTTTTTGGGTAGATTCTATTGACAATTTCTTTGAGGCAAGTCCCATTTTTCTCTGATAAGATATATGCCCCCTTGAGTAGGAAATCCTTAAAAATGTATGGGCCCTTCCATAATGTCTCAAATTTCCCTGGTCCTAAAGCTTATTTGGAAACATTGTAGCAAAGGACTAAATCCCCCTTGGTGAGTGAGTGAGGGGTGGAAATTTTATCAAAATAGGATTTAGTCCAATTTTTATGTCCTTCATTATGTTGGAGAGATTCTCGTTGATTTTCATTGACGTGTTCTTGTTGTGCCAATGTTTACTCTAAAGGTGTGGTATTAGGGAGGAGTTTGATGGCTGAGTGTAAGGTAGGGATCTTGCACTTGATGGGGAGGACAACTTTGACACCATAGACTAATTGGAAGGGTGTGAATCCACTGGACGCTTTAACCATTTTGTGGTATGCCCATAAGGAAAAAAACACCATGTTCTGCCAATTGGTTTTATGGTTGTTAACTAGACAATGCAACATTATTTTTAGTAATTTATTGACAACTTCTACTTGGCCATTTGAATAAGGGTAGTATATAGAAGCGAACTTATGAGAGAAACAAAGGTGTTGGTAAAACATCTTAAATATCTTGTTCTAAAAATGTTTGTCATGATCAGATACCAACACACTGAATCATGTTATGACATGGTTAAAGAAGGTCTGTTCTACAATGTCACCAATGTTATTATATGTGGGCATGGCCTCTTCCTATTTGGTGAAGTAGGCAATGGTGACCACAATATACTTATGGTTGCTGGAAGATTGAGGGTTGCAGGTCATCATGTCTATACCCCATTTACAAAAGGGGCCAATGAAAATGACCTAGTGTAGGGGGCTGATGGAGCTCGCCCCTTATCAGAATATCTTTGGCAGCACTCACATATCTTGACTACTTGAACACAATCATGGAATAGGGTGGGCCTATAATAATTGGCATGGAGTATTTTCTGAGTGGTGGCCATCCCTAAGAGGTGGTTTCTGCAAGCTCCATTGTCACAATGATTTAAGATCTGCTCAACTTGCTCGAGGGTAAGGCATCAATGCAGGATTGTATCGATGCCTCAACGATAAAGGACATCCCCTATGAGGAGGTATTGGGGGCCTTGATGATTAACACATCTCTAGTTGTCATGAGTCAGTTGAGGTTTGAACTTTTGATTTCGTAGAAAAAGGAGAATACCATCGTACCAAGGATCATCCATTGATACAAAGAACACGTATCATTGAAGGGGTACCCTTGGGTCTCCCTAGGGATATCTATTATGAATTCTGCAAGAATAAGTTCCTTCTTGCTCTTGGGAGAAGAAAACTGAAGATCGAATTCCTGCAAAAGGACTACCCATCGAGCATACTTATAGTTCATCATGTGACGAGTGAGAAAATTTCTCATGGGGTTGATGTTTTCTATTACAGTGTTGGTACATAAGATAATATAATGTCAAATATTTTGTATAGAGTGTACTAGAGCTAAGGCAGTCTTTTCTCCTGGCTCGTACTTCAAGGAAATCCCAGATAGGTTCTTACCAATGTAATAGATTATGTGTTCTCTATTATCAGGTCCTCCTTGGACTAATACCCTATCTGATAGGTAAAGGGTATAATCCTTGTTGTGTTTTGGGGGAATAATAAATGGAGCTTGAGATAATGCATCCTTTAGGGCTTTAAATGATTTTTGGACCTCCTCGTCCAAATGGAGGGGAATATCCTAACAAAGTAAGCGCAAGAAGTCGTGCACACATGTGGCGTAGTCAAGAACAAAGCAACATAAGAAGTTGGCCTTACCTTGTAATATTTGCAATTGCTTTAAAGTTTTTGGAGGTGGGATTTATTTGATGGCTTAGGCTTTGAGTGGGTTGACTCTAATACCTTGTTGGGAAACTATGGAACTAGTAGTCTCCCTGTGTTAATGTAGAAGAATCCCTTGAGAGGGTTAAAGCATAGGTTATATTGTTGACATCTTTGAAACATTATGTGAAGATCCTCCAGATGATATGCGTGATTTTTGGATCGTACGGTGAGGTCATCCAAATAGGTGAGGATGAGATGAGCCAGATCATTGAAGATATAATTCATGGCCCGCTGGAAGGTGGCGCCAACATTTTTATAACCAAAGGTCATGACTCAGTATGTGAATTTTCTCCATGGGGTTATGAAGGTTTTTTTTATACTGATCCGTATGTCATATCTAAATTTGATTATACCCAAAGAACCCATCCATGAAGGATAGTGCTTTACGTCTAGCACAAGCATTGAAAACTTGCTCGATGAATGGTGTAGGTAAATTTTCCTTGGGGCATGCTTTGTTCAGATATAAAAAATCAATATAGATGTGGATGATGCTTTATTTATTCATGATGGGTACAGGGTTGGAAACCCAATAAGTATAAGCGATGGGATAAATGAACCAAGCCTTGTGGAACTTGTCAATTTCCTATTTAATCGCTTCTTCTTTAGAAGGATGGAGCTAACATTTATTATTCCTAACGAGGTGTCAGTGGGGCCATGTGCCAATGTGATGCTCCATAATGGTGGGACTAACGCCTGGCATTTCAAAGTAAGTCTATGCAAAGACATCCATATATTCTTGGAATAAGGCTTTGTATGAGGCTACTTCTTCTGAGGAGCATGCTGCCCCCAACGATATTTCTTTGACTATGCTAGGTCTGGTAGAAATATCAAACTTAATGGTAGGTGAGATATTTGACATGTTCCCCTCCTCGAATGCATCTAGTGTCGGGATGGGATTTTTAAACCAATCTACCTATCCTGGTGGCAGGAAATACTTTGATTCTATTGTGCACATATCATGTTTAGGTGTATTAATAGGTACAATTGCCTTTGTAGGTAGAAAGAATGAACAGTGATGCATGGTATCCCATGAATATTCGAGTTTTTTTATGGCCTCTCGAATATCTTCTTTTGAGTGAAAAATAGTATCTAGGGGTGGACTGACTTGTGTGAGGCCATGAGGGTGGATTTCGAGCCTAGCTATGATGGTAGACAAGCAATAAAATGAATCGATGTTTGATGTCGTAGAACCCAGTGAAGTTGACAATGTGCAGATGGGTGGACTTGCACTGTCTATGTTAGTACCATCATTGTGGTGGGTTTAGCGGTTTTGACACCAAAAAAAGGTGAGAAGACAACATGAATCAGGGTTCCAACAGAAGAGGAAATGAATCATATATGATGTCGCATGTTGTCAGCATTAGGTGGTGGTAGAATCTCCGTAATGATGGGTTGATGATGAGTGGGAGTAGGTTCTCATGATAAAATTGGCATCCTAGGAGCTAGTGCATCTTCCTCCATGTAAGGTTGGTTTGCAGGGGTATGGTGAAATTGCGAGTGTCCTATCCTAAGCTATCAAAATGTTTGTAATAGAGGACATGTCTCTGAACTATGAGAGTCGATAGTACAAACATTGCACATAGGGAGAGTGCTAACATGATAAATGGTGTGGACGTTAGCATTTCCCATAGTGCAAGACAGCAATGCATGGTTTCTGTCATGAGGAGGGAAATTCTTGGATTTCGTCCATCCCCAAATCTTACTATCAACATGATGTGTTCCCCCAATGTCTGTTTGTCTCAATGTTACTTTGAATGCTAAAAAATGGGGAAGGTAACTGTAATTCCACATATGATTATGATTTAGAGCAGCTCTGAAAACAATTGGGTGCCCCTCTAGCTTGAATTGAGCGATTAGGTCTAGGAATATCTACCAACAGGAGAAAGATGTCCCTAATCTTGCTCAATTCCCAACATTGATTCACTACATTATTAGGTCTGTCGCATAGGGCATGGGTGGGTGGAGGTTTTGACAACACCACTTGAGGTTGTTTGGTAGTCTTTTTAGATCTTGATTAGGGATAGGAGGTAACTTGATGATGGGTGTTTGGATGAACCATATTCGGTTTTTTTCCTTGAAAACGAAAAAGATTGTTCTAGATCCCCCATCCCCTACTGACATGGAATTATTCTAGGATTGTGTGTTTGTTTGGACAGATGTTGAGTTCTCAACGATGAATTGGCACATAAAAGCTAATGTTTCCCAGTATCGGGGAAGGTCTGGGAAAACCTAGTTATGATGGTTATGTGAACAAATATGATAGTTATGGAATTTTCACTTGGGTTTGTTGTTAGGGAGAACTTAGGGTCAAGGAACCATTTCTTAATTTCCCATAAATTGGGACATTGATTAACCAAATGGTTCGGTTCATCACATAAGGCGCATAGGGAGGTAGGTGAAGGTGTCACTACTTTGAGTTTCATCCTCATATGGTGGGAGGTTGTGTGTGTTGAGATTTGTAGCTTGGGGGGTACTCGAAACCCTAGTCTTGAGGGTTGTGGAGGAGTTGGAACACAAGTATGACTTGTGGGTGTGAAACCCTAGCCTATGGGCTTTGCAACAAACAAAATGGGTGTGAATACATGATTATATTTCTACATGTGATGGATGCGGATGATAGAGGGTACCGAGACAAACCAGACATAATAAAAATCATCCAAATCCGAGGTGTAGAAGTCTAGATATGAATTTTTGAAGTTAAATGTGGGAAAATTTTCTAAGAAGTCAAGTCGGCCTTGACATGAGGTGACCCTAAAAGAGGGATAGATAATTCCAAAAGAGATATATAAATAAATATGAGGAGGAGCATCATTAGGTCATCTAACATATAATCCCTCTCTCATGTAAGTTCTAAAAGCTAAGTTCCTTGAGGTAGTTGTAACCAATAAAAGAATGAGACCGAGATAATTTTGGGTCTATTATTTGTCTAGTTTAGGGCTATGGTGTTTGTGAGTTAAGGAAACATTGAAGATGAGACTTGGTATTTGAGGTTAAGGGTTATTCTAGGCTCAAATAACCAACATATTGTGTCCTTGTAATGGTTCATGTACCTTTATGTGACTGCAGGTGGGAAGGAGTTCTTGTTTAGGGAGGCCGAGTAGTTTATTAGGCTCCCTAAACAAGGCCACAACTATCTCCAGCAAGAATAAAGTAAGGAAAAGGCTTACAAGTGGGAGAAAGGGTGGTTTTGTGTAGGGGTAGGTTCCCTAACCAGGGCCAAGTTCTTCATAGCAGACAACTCATATTTCAAGGGAATGGGAAGAGTAGTTTGTGGATGTCTTCAAGGAGGAGAGATATAGGTTGAGAGTCCTAAGTATAGGACAAATTTGGGCTGATGTATATTTTGGTTATCTTGGATTTGTGGGCAGTAGAATTACAAAGAGTACAATAGTTGTAATGGCTTTTTAGAAGAGCCAAAACCACTACAGGCATGTCCCATGTGGCAACAAAGCAAGCAACTTACAATGAGAAGTAAATTGTAGTTGTAGAGAAGGTATACAATCCAGGATCTAGGGATGATGTGGACTATTATTATGCGTAAACAGGATTCATACTTTGTAGTAGTGACACATCACCTCATGAGGTCGATGTAGTTTCCTAGAAGAGGACAATTTGTGAAGTATGTTGGTAGCTAAGAGGAAGGGTTTCCTAGTTATTTGGATGCCCTAACTAGTAGAAGATTTTAAAACAAGGATTGGTCACTCATGGTTTGGTGGAGGGCAGCGTGAGAGTGGACCAAGTGTGGACAGTGGATTGGGCACTTATGGTCTGTTGGAGGACAATGTGATAGTGCCCGATTTGGAGCCCAATGTGCACCATATTCATGGATTTAGGTGGTCTCTGGAGTGGTAGAAGAAGACCTTAAGTGTCTAATCAACCAGGAGTAGTTTGAGTAGCCCTAAACTTGTCTTATAGAGAAGGACATCTACAACAAAGCATGGGCAGTCCTCCTAGCTCGTATTCATTATGGGATATGGAAATCTTGCAATGATAGGTGGTATCCCTCGATGCCCTATGTTAGTCTTCATTAGAGAAGTGTCAGAAGACTATAGTGGGCTTAATTCCATGAGTAGTTGAGGAACAATAGTGGACATATGAAAGTTGTTTACAAACAAAGTTGTGAACAGCTCGATAACTGCCTCAAAGTGTTGTGCCCTTGATGGACTAAGGCACACTAGTTAGCGGATTGGATAGCCAAGGTTCAATGACCATATCGAATTAGATCGTTGATAGAGGAAGTGCTACAGATCAGGAGCCGAAGGACCGGGTAGGTACAAGGTACGATCGAGGCAACTATGAGGAGCTATACATTACCTAGATGGTCAAATTATCTTGTTGAGGGTAGATTGGTTGTCAATGGACTGACACCAAGGCCCAATTTTGGATATTTTATTAGTGTATGTATGAGGTCCATTATACCTAGTACAAGAGCCCTATATTGTAGTATTATTCAGTTGGGTTGATATAGCGAAGTTGGAGTGTTGTACATAATTTTGTAAAAAATTATGCATATTTTATGAAAAATTATATTTACTGTTGTTTATATTCCACTCTGCAAAGTAGCTTCATTGTGATTCATGGTTTTGTAGCATCAATGATTTAAGATTCTATCTTAGACACTAGGATCGTGGAAAAACAACATGGTATCAGAGTGTGTTTGAGCTACTTTAAGGGTGGTTGAATCAGAGTGTGCATGGTGAAGAAACTCAGAGGGAGTTGTGGGTGTCTAGATCATGGAGCAGAGGGTCAAGTTGAAGATGTGGAGATGTGGTCCTGACTGACTTGGTAGCGAGATTGGCTATAAGTTATAGTGGATTGGTGGAGAGTCTAGTGAAGAAAAGTTTATGTGTACGAAAATATGTAAATCATGTTGGGTGTGTGTTATATTCTTTCCACGATTACCCCATGCACGGGGGGGTGGTAATCACCCTTGTACGTTGTGTCAGACAAGCGCAGGGGGATCAATGGGGGGTGGTATTTCCCTTGCACGGGGTCTGAGGCAGGACCCCATGAATTTTTTTTTGGACCCTATATTAGGTGGGTGGACCTACCTATGGTTTTGTGCATGGATTTCGCACATGGTTTTGGGCATGATGGTTTTCTATCCATGGTATTTTGTAGATCCAGGCAAGGGAACTATGGTAATGTTCTAATCCAGGGTTATTGGATTGGGTTTTATTGATGCTTCAGCATGTATATATATGTATTGTAACATTGAAAGGAATATAATGAAAAATCAATCTGGTAGTCCTAGTTTTGGGATCTAGGGGAAAATATATGTGTATATATGTTTTATGTTTCATGCTCTCACAATTGTTTGTTTTCTATTTTTTAGAATTCGTATTCAAGTAATTCTTGTATGGGGTTAAAACCTACAGATCATGGAATTCCTTTGACTTTCCATGGATGGTTGGGATAACTCGAGGGTTTCTTTGGCATGGATGAGATCAACATCATCGAGATGAATTAACATGATAGACAACATATTGGGAGGCTAGAGACTTCATTGGATCATGATGTTGCATATCTGATATTAGATGGATTAGCACGAGTGTTATTTGATCCAAGATAATGAGTGCTTGTAGGACTAAGCTAGTGGAGATCATGTAGACTTAGAGGGAGAAGCCATATGGAGGTTTGGGATCTTTAGGTTCATATGAGATCAGGTTAGTGTCATTGGATATGATTATGATGGACACTTCCTAATGTTGGAAGTACCTCCCTTTCTAAGAGGAATTTTTGAGACTTTTATCTTGGGAGGTACCCCAAACCCTGGGCTTGACGGTTGTGGAGGCGTTGGCACACAAGTATGCCTTGTGGGCATGAAACCCAAGTATATGGGATTTTCACCCGAGAATATGGGTGTGAATCCATGAGGATATTTCTACATGTGAAGGATGGAGATGATAGAGGGTGCTGAGATGAATCGGTCACAATGAAGTCATCCAAATCTTAGGTGTAGAAGTCAAGATATGAATTTTTGAAGTTAAGTGTGGGAAAATTGTCTAAGAAGTCAAGTCAGCCTTAACATGAGGTGACCCTAGAAGAGGGATAAATGAAACCACAAAAGAGATATAAATAAAGATGAGGAGGATCCTCATTAGATCATCTAACATATCATCCATATATCTCATGTAAGGTGTGAAATGGAAGCTGATTTCCCTGAGGTAGCCACAACCAAGAAAAGAAGGAGGCCGAGATAATCTTCGGTCTAGTTTAGGGTTGTGGTGTTTGCAGGTCAAGGCAATATTGAAGAGGAGTCTTGTTTGTGGAGGTTAAAGGTTGTTCTAGGAACAAATAACCAACAAATTGTCTCCCTGTAGCAAGATGTGTACCTTTATGTGACCGTAGGTGGGAAAGAGGGAATTTTGGGGAGGATGAATAGTCTACTAGGATCCCTTAACAAGGTCAACCCTGTACCAGGCAATAACACAACAAGGAGAAGTATCACAAGTGCGATAAAGGATGGTTTTGTATAGGGATAGCTACCTAACTAGGGTCAATTTCAACATAGAAGAAAACTCAGATTTCAAGGGAATTGCAGGAGCAGTTTGTGGATGACTTTAAGGAGGAGAGGTGTAGGTTGGAATCCTAAGTATAGGAAAATTTATGGCCGATGTACAGTGTGGTTTTATCTCAGATTTGTGGGTAGAATAATTTTAGAGAGGACTAAAGTTGTAATGGTTGTTTGGAGGAGCCAAAACCACCACAGACTTGTCCCATGTGGTAGCAAAGGGAGAAACCTATAATGAGAAGTAAACTGTAGTTGTAGAGCAGGTCTATAGGCTAGGATTTGGGGCTTATGTGGAATGATATTAGCCCTAACCATATTGTAGAATTTGCAGCAATGACACATCAACTCATGAGGTGGATGTAATGTCCTAGAAGAGGATAATTTTTGAGGTTTGTTGGAAGCCAAGAGGAAGGGTTTCCTAGGTATTTGGATTCAATAACCAGGAGTAGATGCTACAACAAGGATTGGTCACTCATGGTTTGTTGGAGGGAAACATGAGAGTGGGCCATGTGTGGGTAGTGCATTGGGCACACATGGTCGATTGGAGGACATTGTGATAATTACCAAATTGGAGCTTGGTGTGCAACGTCTTCATGGAATTAGGTGGTTTCTAGAGTGGTAGAAGAAGAGCTCAAGGGTCTCATCATCTAGGAGTAGTTTGAGTAGCCCTAGACTTGTCTTATGGAGAAGTAAATCTACAAAAAAATATGGGAAGCCCTCCTGGCCTGTGTTCATTGTGGGAGATGGACACATTGTAGTGATAGGTGGCAACCCTTCATTCCCTAAGCTAGTCTTCATAGGAGGAGCACAGGAAGACTATAGTGGACTCAAGTCCTTGAGTAGCTAAGGAGAAACAATGGGCACATGAGAGTTGTTCACAAATAAAGTTGTGAACAACTTGACAGGAGTTTCAATGTGTTGTGCCCTTGATGGACTAGGGCACAAGTAGTGAGAAGATTGGATAGTTGAGGTTCAGTGACCAAATCGACTTGGATTGTTAATAGAGGCAGTGCTCTAGATAATGAGTAGAAGGACTAGGAAGGTACAGGGTATGACCAAGGTAGCTGTGAGGAGCTCTAAATTAGCTAGATGGTTAGTGTATCTTGTTGAGGGTAGATTGGTTGTCAATGGATTGGAAACAAGCCCCAGTTTTGTATCTTGTATTAGTGGATGTATGAGGGCCATTATCCTTGGTATGGGAGCCCTAGATTATTGTATTATTCAATTGGATTGATATAAAGAAGTTGGGTTATTGTACAAAATTATGTAAAAAGTTATGTATATTTTGTGCACTAGTAGATTTACTGTTGTTTTATTCCTCTGTGCAAAGTAGTTTCGTTGTGATTCTTGGTTCGGTAGTATCAGTGATTTAAGATTTTATCCTGGACACCAGGATCATCGAAAAAAAATAGTGTGACCATGGGTATTAGAGGAATATTAGCATGAATCTTCTTCCTCAAAATAAAAAAATATGGTTTTGGATCCATTATCCACCATTGGCATGGCAGGAAGTGACGGAGCCACAATATTGGCTTGAGGGAGTGCACTTAAAGAATCTCAATATCTAATGATTTCGAGGCAATAATGGTGTAATTCCCATAATCCATGCATATAGTGCATGCGTGGTTGATGCGCAATGACTTATTTCATGTAGTTATGGCTTTTTCTCCAGCAGGTGGAGGTGGGGTCACTGATGTTTTTTGGGCATGCAGAAGAAATTTTAACTCTTCTAACTCAGGGCATATTTTGGTAGGGTTCCCAACTACTTTACACAAATCATAGGGTGAAGGTACCCTAGATGAGGAAGAGTTTGAAGCTTCCACCTTCTTTCCTTTTTATGCATACCTCTTGCTGACATTGATTGGTGTTGATGTAGGAACTGCTCGATTTGGGGTGGTTTCCTAAGGAGGGGCTATAGGAATGATGCATCAGTGAGGTGATAGCTGAGCTTGTTGACATGGCCTGAGGGACCAGATACTAGACTGGTATCTTGAGAGCCATATTTGGCAACGTGAGTGTTGCCATGACTTGGTGTGAAACAAAACCATGTGGAGGGTATAAGAAGGGTGTTTGGGTGATAATATATGGTAGGAATGTCAAATTATTCTGGAAGTGGTTCTTGACTCTAGGGAGTGCTTGATGAACTCATCATGCACACTGGAGCTCCTATTATTGGGGGAAGGTCCCCAACAAATGGGTTCTCCACGGTATGTACCAAGGAGCAATGATGGTTTAAATTGTCTAGGTCTGAATTCAACGTAGGTTGTGATCAATGGAGGGGAAGATCTTATGAAATTGAGGACACCATCAGGGGTGGTGGATATATTATTCTCATAGTAGGTGAGTTGGTCAGTTGTAATAATTTTCCCATCATGAGGAAACATCATTATCCTAAATACAGAAGAGGCCACTGTAGTCATCACACATGTAACTACGTTCAAGCAGGACATTTAATCCTACTATGTGTCCATGAATTCTACGTTGATGAGCACCATTTTACTGGAAAGTTGCATTGGAATGTCTTATGCTCTGAGGGTGATGCCAAATGGTTTCAGTTCGAGAGATCCAAATTTTTTCCAAACTGTTTTGGGCATAATGCCTGTGGATGTTCCTTCTTCAATTATGTAGTGGTGAATGGTGATATTCTAGATTGTGACCAAAATATGGAAGACAACTATTGATGGAAGATGTGGGGTAGCATTATCCATGTCAAAAGTCATTAAATTAGAATCGACAGGGTCGATTTCTCTTAAGGTAGAAAGTAAGTCTTTTTGCTGGGTTAGGCATGTTTGAAAGACTTAGAACGCTAATTTTTTTTGTGACCCACCCATATACCTTTGCATGGACAACGTTTTTAAGTATTTCAATCAATTTCTTATCTCAAGGTTCAATTAAAAAACACAAATAGGATTGAAATCAGTTTTATTCAATTTCAATATTAAAAGATGTCATATAAACATCAAATAAATTTTATTCAACATTATTTATTTTGAGATTATCTACAAGACCATAGCCATATACTAATATAAGTCAATCATATTGAAATTTAATATATAGGTCAAATAATATTATATGGCAACATTTATATAATTTTATATAATGTTATCAAAATTCCTAAATTTGCAAGTAATTACCCAAGTATTTCAATCAATTCCTTATGATGGAAATAAGTTTTATTCAATTTCTAAAACTCAAATATGATTGAAATAAGTTATATATTCAATTTCAAAATATGTGGATATGTAAAAGTTACAAATACAAGTTTTATTTGATTTTATTTTGTTTGAATTTATCTACAAAAGCTTAGTCATAATGCATGTCGACAATAATTTTTTTGTTCTTACACTGAAATCAATGCACAATGTTAAAGTAATTACCTTGAAATTAATGTACCATTATATATCTATTTACATCATATATCAGAAATAAACATCTTCATTGAAATCAATGCATCTAATGCAAGCAATCAAATAGGATGAGAAATCAACATCTATACCAAAATTCGTGAATCTAATGCAAAACATCAAATAGGTTTATAAATCAACATCTACACTTAAATCAATGCATCTAGTGCTAGCAATCAAATAATATTAGGAATCAACATCTACACTGAAATCAATGCATCTAATGCAAGTTCAATCAAACAAGATTATAAATTAACATATTTAATGAAATGAATGCATCTAAATCAAGCAATGAAATAGAATTAGAAATCAACATCTACATATAAACCAATGCATCTAATTTGAAATAAATCAAATAGGATTAGAAATCTGCATCTGTACACTGAAATCAATGCATCTAGTGCAAGCAATTTTCTTCCCTTTCTACCCCCCCTCCATCTATATCGATGTCTCTCTCCATCTCTCCATATTTGTCACTCTATCTCACCCCCCCAAAACCACATGCTCTCTCTCTCTCTTCATGTCTATCTATCTCTCCCCCCCCCTCCATCTCTCCCTTCTTCCCTCTCTCCCCCTCATTAGGGGAATTTTGAAGTCTAAAATGGGCCTCCTAAGAAAAATGTACAACCAAAATAAACTTTACACGAACCAATAGGATTCAAGTTGATGATGTAAACCATGGGGGATGATTCACCATTTTTGAAGTAAAAAAAAAAATTATTAAAAAATATTAAAATAATAAAACTACATTTTCAACTCTTATTTTCAACTTATCTCCCTAAGGTTTTACTCAAATTTTGAGTGGGAGTACTCGTTGGATTGCAATCACATTTTTCATGTATTTTTCATTTTTCATGAAGCAAGGTCCATTGAAAGTATACAACATGGGTATTCCTTGGATGAGGAATCAAATTATGCATCCAACGAGTGTTTCCGCTCAAAATTTGAGTAAACCCATAGGGAGATAAGTTGAAAATACAAGTTGAAAAAATAGTTTTTTTCTTTTTTCCCTCTAAACTTTGATGATGTAATCTAATCTTATTTTATTATTTCAACTATTATTTTATAATTTCCTTAGGAGGCCCATTTTAGACCTCAAAACGCCCCTAATGTTCCATCTATATCTCTATCTCCCTTTGTCTCTCCTTCTTCATCTCTCTATATCAACTTGCAAACATGCACATTGTTTCTCCATATATATCTATATCTATCTCCCTCTCCCTCTCTCTATCCCTCTCTTCACCTTCTCTCACTATGTCTCCCCTTCTATCTCTCTCCCCTCCTACTCTCCTCTCTCCCTCTCTCTCCATCTACCTTGTCACTCCATCTCTCTCTCTCCATCTCCCTTTCCACTCCCTCTCCCTCTCTCCACACTTATCCCTCTATATGTCTTTCTTCTTACCTCCCTTTCTCTTTGCCTCCAAATCCATCTCTATATCTCCCTCCCTCTCAAGTCCTCTCTCTTTTCCTTTCTATTCCACCTCCCTTTGTCTCTACTCCATGTCACTCACTCATTATCTCTCTCTCTCTCTCTCAAGCTTCATCCTGAACCTTTGTTGACTATCTCCCTCCCTCTCTCATTATCTTTCCCCTTATCTCCATTGCTCCCTCTTTCTCTTTATATCTCATCCCCAAACACACACACTCTCTCTCAATATCTCCCTTGTCACTCTCTCTCTCTCTCTCTCTCCCTCTCTCGCTCTCTCTCGAGCTTCGTCCTGCAACTTTGTTGACTATCTCCCTCCCTCTCTCATTCTCTCTCCCCCTTATCTCCATCTATCCCTCTTTGTATTTATATCTCATCCCCAAACATACACTCTCTCTCCCAATCTCTCCCTTTCCACTCCCCCCTCTCTCTCTCTCCACCTTTCTTGTTGAGAAATCTAGGGCATAAATGGTTAAGTGTTGTTTATGATAATTATTTGTGATAGACTTATCTGTTATGAAACCAGCTCAAGAAAAGATAGAAAAGATAAATCAATGCCTTAGAATTCATCCTCTTCGAGGGGGAAACCTCCTTTACATTAAATAAATGAACAATTCTTGGATTATACAAATGATAAAACCTCCTTTCTATATATAGGAGTCGAAGGAGTCACAATATAACACAAATGACCTAACAATAATAATATAAAGCCACAAAAATAACAATAGAGAGATTCTATGGGGCACATTAATAACAATATGGGGATAATAGGGGCACAACAATATTAATAAGGGGTACAATTACAATAGTAATGGGGTAATCACTAGTATGTTAGGGACCCAACATGCCCCTCTCCTTCAAAAAAGTGTTTTCCTCAACGCTTGAGTATTTCTGGATACTTTTGTATAAAGTTCTCATCCTCCCATGTGGAATCTTCAGTGGATAAGTTCTTCCACTTGATAAGATACTCCGAAATTGATCAATTTCGTAGCTGTCGAGCTCTTGTTTCTGTGACTGCTTCTGGTTCCAATATAATTTTTCCTTCCTCGTCAAGTTCTGGAAATATTTTTTGAACTGGGAGGTTGTCGCCTATAACCTTCTTTAAACATGAAACATGGAAAACTGGGTGCAATCAAGAAGCTACAGGAAGCTCATTTTTGTATGCCATAGTACCAATCTTTTGCAACACCTTGTATGCACCATAATACTTTGGTGATAATTTATTATCCTTCTTAGCTTGCTTGAGAGACATTTTCTTATATGGTTGTAGTCGTAGGAATACCCAATCACCTACATCAAAACTTCTTTCGCTATGATGTTGATCTACCTATTGTTTCATTCTATTTTGTGCCAACACGAGGTTATCCTTAAGAGTTGGAGACTTGTTGTTGATGTTCGATTGATTTCCATGCCTGAACCTTAGAATTTTCTCTTAAATATGATGTGATGGATGGTGGCTAATACCCATAAAGTGCCATAAATGGGGTCATTTTTGTTGCTGTATGGAAGGAAGTGTTATACCACCATTCAGTGAGAGGCAACCATTTGACCCATTGTGTCTGTTTATTAGATACAAAGCAACGAATATATCATTCCAAACATTTGTTTACTATCTCAGTTTGACCATCAAATTGACGATGATAAGATCCGCTATGAGCTAACTGAGTACCAAGAAAAGAAAATAATTTTGTCCAAAAATTTCTAGTGAAAATGGGATCTCTGTCACTTACAATAATCTTTGGTTTTCCATGTAGCTTTTGAATTGTTTCCATCAATGCAATAGAAACTGTATTGGCTTTAAATGGATGTGATAATGCACAAAAGTGTGTATAATTGGTAAAGTCTGTCAACTACCACCATGATGACACTCTTTCCCTCAGACTTGGGTAAACTTGTGATAAAATCCATTGAAACCTCCTCCTAACGTTGGCTTGGAATGGATAAAGGTTGTAATAGACCCGGTGTCTTAATTGTTTCAACTTTATTTTGTTGGCAAACCAAACATTCCACCACAAAATTTTGAATATCTAATTTAAGGCCATCCCAAAAAATTTCCTTCTTAACCTTGTGGTAAGTTTTTAAAAATCCTGAGTGCCCTCCTAAGGGAGAAGTGTGCAATTCAATAAGAATCTTTTGTTTTAGCTGTGAATTCTTACAAAGGTATAAGCGGTCTTTGTACCATAATGAATCATTTTTGCAGCTAAATGTATCAGACGTACTGGAATCTTGTTGTAACCTTTGAATAAGTGCCCACACTTCTTCATCATTCTTCCATTCCTCCCTTGCTTCGTTTATCCAATCTGGTTGGATAATAGAAATGGCACACAAAAATTCTTCCACATCCTCATCCTTTCTTGAGAGTGCATCTGCCACCACATTTTGCTTCCCTTTTTTGTAGATGATTTCAAATTCATAACCCAACATCTTTGTGACCCACTTTTGTTTCTCTTCAGAGATAATCATTGTTCTAAAAAGTATTTAAAGCTATCATGATCCGTTTTTACCTTGAAGTGTCTTCCCATTAGGTAGGGTCACCATTTCTTAAGTGCATGGAGTATTGCCAACATTTCCTTCTCATAAATGGCTTTGTGTAAAAACTTTCCCTTGAATGGACAACTTTCAAAAGCAATGCGTCTTTCATCTTGCATTAAAATAGCACCAATTCCATTTCCTGAAGCATCACATTCCACAATAAAGGTTTTTGTGAAGTCCGGTGTAGCTAAGACCGGTGCTTGGCACATTGCCTCTTAAAATGTTCAAAGGCCTTTGTTGCTTCCGGAGTCCATGAAAATGCATCTTTCTTCAATAATGTTGTTAGAGGTGTTGCTATTCTCCCATAATTCTTAACAAACTTGCGATAATACCCTGTCAACCCGAGAAATCCTCGCAGATGCTTTATGGATGTGGGGATTTTCCATTCCTTAATGGCTTTAATTTTGCTAGGGTCTACCTTAACTCCTTCATGAGATACAATATGACCCAAATATTCACCTCCTGGACTCCAAAGAAACATTTGGATCTTTTTGCATATAATTGTTTCTCCTTCAATAGTTGTAGCAGCCTGTCAACATGTTCAACATGATCCTTCCAAGACTTGCTGTAGATTAGTATATCATCAAAAAATACTAACACAAATTTTCTAAGGAATGGTTTGAAAATTGAATTCATCAACCTTTGAAATGTTGAAGGTGCATTGGTAGGGCCAAAAGGCATGACCAAAAATTCATAATGACCCTCATGAGTTCTAAATGTTGTTTTCGGTATGTCTTCAGTCTTCATTCTGATTTGATGATATCCTGAACGAAGATCCAACTTGGTGAAGTAAATTGATCCATGCAAATTCATCCAGTAATTCATCAATGACAGGAATGGGAAACTTATCTTTAATAGTGAGCTTGTTGAGCTCCCTATAATCCGGACACATGCGCCATGATCCATCCTTCTTGTGCACCAATACTACTGGAGCAGAGAGAACTTTGACTCAGTTCAATTATACCAGCCTCTAGCATTTCTGCAACCATACGTTCAATTTCACTCTTTTGGGCATAGGGATATCTATACGGCCTGATGTTTGGAGGAACACTTCCTAGAACCAGATGAATAGCATGATCATAATCACACATAGGTGGGAGACCTTTGGGAGTCTCCCACCTATGGGGACCCAACAACAGGTAAAATTCTCTTGATCTTCTAGGGCTATTTGGATCTGATTGTAACCACTGTACCCATCCAAGAAAGATAATTTTGTTTTCCATGATAAGGTATCAAACACCTGGTCAATAAAAGGTAGAGGAAAATAATCTCTGAAAGTGGCCTTGTTTAGCTCCCTATAGTCAACGCAGATTCTCTATTTCCCATTTTTCTTGGGAACCACCACTAAAGGAGATATCTATTTGCTGTCAAATATGGGATATATAAAATTTGCACTCAAATTTTTTTGAAGTTCATCTTTGACAATTTCATTAAGGGATGGATTCATTCGTCTTTGTGCCTACCTTACAGGTCTGATTCTTCATTGGTGTAAATATGATGTATCCAGGTGTTGGGGTGAATCCATTTCGTATCCAGATCATCCCAAGCAAATGCCCCAGACTGTTTTTGGATCATTTCTACTACTTCTTGTTTCTATTGTGTACTTAAGTCTGTACTTATATACAATGTTTTTCCAGAACTAATTTCAATAGGTTGTACACCTACTTACCCATTTTCTTCTATGGCTACAATAGTAAATGATTCAAACACAACAGGATAACAAGTTTCCTGAAATTCACTGTTAAAAACATGATTGTAACAACTAAAAGAAACAGGGTATTCAATACATCTTATATCAAATAAAAATTGTTGCAAGACACGTTCCTCCGATTGTTCTTGAAATCCCCTTTGATTGTTCTAAGGTTAGTAGGAGAAGCATACATTCTTCTTCTCGATAAGGGGTTTACAAAAAAATAGGGATTTCACCAGCTAATTGAGCAGGTGACAAAATGGCCAATCTTTAGATTTGAGATCCATTAGAGATAGTCATTTCTCCAGTTTTGCACCCAATGACAACATCAACAGTAGCTAGTTAGAGTCGGCCTAAGACTATTGGGTGTTCTGGTTTAGTAGTCTTTGGAGAAATTACTATGAAATCAATCGAATATTCCTAAGAGGCTACTGTTACCACCACATCTTCTAGGACTCCAATACGTTTAACAACATACTTGTTTGCTAATTCCAATATAATAGTTGTGGGTCTTAACTCATTTAGTTGTAGCAATGCCATAGTATCAACAATCATTGCATTGATGGTTGCTCCCATATCTACCAAGGTGTTAGGTAGAAAATTCCCATTGATTCCTATAGTCACTACTGGATTCCCTAGATCGTCATATTTCAATGGGGGTCTAGATACCATTTATGACATTTGGCTGATTACTCTGATAGTCTGTTTATTATTTTTCTTCCTTCTTGGTTTCTTGATGCAAATATCCATAGTGATCTTAGTGCAAATAGGTATATATTTAATGGCTTATAATAAGGGGATCTTTATAAAAACATTCCTTCATATTCCAAATCATATTCTATAGGCGACTTAGTCTTCTTTACAAGCAATCTTTCAGGAAAAGGAGTCTTCTTAGGTTCCAAGTGTTAGGGTCATAGAGTTTGAGTTCAAATGTATTTGCCTTATCCATTCATTTTCATTTTTTGAGCAACAATTTAGCCTATGACTACTTTTGTTGTCATAGCCTCAAAGTCATTGTTCGACATCATTGAAATTATTCCATAAGGGGTTCATCCAAAGTGTGAAAAAGTCTCAGTCAATGGGAGTCATGAGGTCACACATATTTATACAGTCAGTCAGAGTTGAAAGGGATTATGTGTCAGTCTTTGTCAATCACAACCATCTAAAATGAGTTTGTCTTAGTCAAGGTTTTGTTGGTCAGGAGGTTTGGTCATTAACATATTTCGCCGCCTATGATCTATACTTTTATTCCCTATTTCTGTCTACCCCATTCTTCCCTATTTCATATTCTATTTTCCCATTTCCCTTTATACATACCCCTTCATATATCATTTACGTACCTCCCGTTTTCCTCCCCCTTTCATTCTAAACCTATTCTCATAATACTACTACCACTTTCCTACATTCACCACCATGGTACACCCTCATGCCTAATGGATCATACATCACATCATACCCCTAAACTTTAATTATTCCCCATAACCCCTATACTCATGCCAGGTAAAGTGAGCACTAAAGGTAATTAAATCAGGTGACAAGTTGGTTGTTTTAATGACTGCACTACAAGACAAAATTCAAGGCGCAATTTAAATTTTATGCCACCTTATATTCATTCCACTGTACATTCACATTCAAGAAAATTGCGCTTATACACATGACATACCATCACTAGAAGAGACCACATATCGATTCCCAACAAACACATTGATGAGAAACTGATTTCTTCACACTAGAAATTTGTTGCGCAAACGCTACCCAACCTGGTCACTACACAGTGTTGTGAAACCGCTGCGCAACGATTCTCCAACACCCTTCAAAGCATCCGTGTAGTCATAAATTCATTTTCATTAAATTTTGAGGTAGGTGTCTCCATCCCTAATCACAATTTGTGTTTTAAAGCATAATTTGTGGTTTATTAAAGTGTGTTAAGCTCACCGCTACCCAATTTTTGCGTAAGCTTTGTCTCATGT
This sequence comes from Pinus taeda, assembly GCA_000404065.3. Lineage (NCBI taxonomy): Eukaryota > Viridiplantae > Streptophyta > Pinopsida > Pinales > Pinaceae > Pinus > Pinus taeda. Next base: position 182,192 of record APFE030317229.1, on the reverse strand, counting down.
TGATTCGAGTCTAGAGATCGAAACGTAGGTGTAGGGCTAAATGTGAGTGACGTCGAGATTTGAATGGGGTTGGGTGAAAAGTTGTAAAGTCTTTTTATTGCAATAGACCTCTTATCTATCTCAGTGCGCCCTCTCCATATCATTGCGCAAAGTGTGGAAAACCAAACTATTGAGTCTTTTTTTATGTTCAATGTGTTGTACACATAGGTTTACTGCTGTCTTACCACCATCCAACAAACGTGCCATGAGTTCTAAGACCTGCCCTATAGGTTTTAAAGATAGATGGTTCCCATTGCCAACAAGAACAAAAGTAAAGGAGGGGAGAGAGTGTGTATTGAGCCTAGAAACTTAGACCTAATAAATTCTCATCCGACAATTAGAGTGGCTTTTGAGCACACTGGTTGCATTTCCTTTTGTAAAAAGATACAGTCAAATGGTCATCATGTACAATTCGCCAGTACGTTTGCATTAAAATTCAAGGGAGGAAGGGTCAAGTTAGGAAATCTAGAGTTTGTTATTACAGATAAGTTGTTTTTGATGCCACAACCATTCCTTTGAATGGAGAAAACTAGTTTAAGGGGGAAGAGTTGGATGTATCCTATTTCAAGGAGTTTGTGAAACCTTAGTTTAAAGGAAAATTTGACACAACATTTCCCCACACTTACCTTCAAAATTGTTACAGTCGGCTGCTCAAAGTCATCGAGATGTATTTTAATTGTGAGGGAAGGTTTAGCAAGGTTTACCAATATTACATTAGACTCCTTATGCACTTTACTTCAAAGAAGACTCTGAATTTTCCCTATTATTTGTTCAAGAGTTTGGGTAAAATGGTCAAGAGAGTGCAAGCAAAGAAAGACAATCATATGCCCAATTTGTTTCACTTTTCCTTGCTTAAATTGTTAGTATTGCATGAGCTTGAAAGGCGGAAAATATCATGGGAAAGTTTCTTGACAGGTGTGGGTATGCTACCTCACGAAGACATCTCCCCTATGGATACTCGTGAAGATAAATAACAAACTAAAATAGAGGTAGTGAGTAAAACAACTGAAAAGGAAGTGATTTAGGGCAAGAGGATAAGTAGAAAGGGAAAAGAGAAAGTTCAAACAACACAGGAAGAAACACAGTTTGTATTCAGGCCAAGAACCAGGTTGAGGACCAAGCAAGTCACTGAGGAGCCAACTCCTCAATAAGTTGCTACGATTCCGAAAGATAGGCAAGAGAGAAACACATATGAAGCACAAATTGTCCAAATGGAGGAAGAAGATATTGAAATTGCTAAATTGAAAGATGACCTTGCCAAGGAACATATCAAAATTTCTTTCTTAAAGAGGCAGGACAAAGAACTCAGGCATACAACTTCACATGCAGCTCAACAAGTGGAGGTGTCTAAAGGGCCTTCTAAACATACTACACAAGAGAGAGGCAAGCAAGTGATAGATGTTGAACATACGGAGGAACCTAAAATAAAACCGAGGAGGCCTATGACCAGAGAAACAAAATATACACTTGAAGGGAAGAAAAAGTGCAAAAGAGGTCGGTAGTTGGTCAAAGCTTGGAGGTCTGTCACATACTACTGTGCAAAGTGACTATTTTAGTCACCATTTTAAAAACCGATTTACAACCAATTGGAGATGAATTTTTGAAAACAAAAAGAGGTTTTTGTCCAAAACAGACCAAGGAACAAAAACCTCATTCAGTTTCTTCACAAGTGTCATAGATTGGGAGATTAAATTTCATCTTTAAAGCATATTTTTGAGTTTGTGCAATTTATGTTTTTAGCCATGATCATGGGGAAATGATTCTGAGGCGATGGGGAAGAATTTGAGGAAACTGAGAAAGGATTCTCTCAAAAACAAGTTCATATACAAAAACCTCTCTAATTTTCTTCACAGGTGTCATGGTTTTGGAATTATAGGTGTCACTTGGAGGCCCAATTTTTACAATTTCCTACAACCAAATTTTGAAATTTGTTTGGAAATTCAATTTGTAAATTAAGATTTTCCAATTTTGGATGTTGCTGGTTAACACAGAGCCTCAGATGATTGGCTGTCAGTTTTGGTTTGGTTTGGGGCAGGAAGACATGGTGCAACCACAGATTTAAAATTCTGATGCACATCTGATGCACAAGCGTTGCGCATTTTCCGCATAAGGTGGAATTGAACATTTTGAAGATGTCACGTGCCAAAGAATGTGTGGAATAGGTTCCTTTCCACCTCAGATGCCTGGTCATCACCCTTCCATCAACGAATTGTCCTCTAGTGTACAAGTGTGCATGCCAACTTGGAGTCGCTGCGCAACCGTTGCGCAACACAAGTTCTCTGTTGTTTCTATTTTTATCTTGAATCTGAAACCATATTATCATGATCGGGAAGGATAATTTTGAAGCTTAGTCGATAAGGTTATTATCTAGATAGGGTTAGCTAGATAGAATAAAGTATTTTATGTTTTTTCTGAAGAGACAATGGTTGCAACTTTCATGATTAGTTTTATTTAGTTTTTTTGGTTAAAAAATAGTATGTGGATAAATTTAAACTATTTCGATCCACTTAGTGGATAAATCATGAATCATGCATTGTATCCGGTCATATGATCTTATCATGTTGTAAATGTATTTAAGACCATCAAAAACTATGAAGAAGGGTTAATTGACAAATACAAGAGACATATCTTAGTGTATGTAGTAATTTTTATGCATTAATTAATAAAGAAGGCTTGAGTTGTTTTTTTCAAGGATAACTGTGTCAACATGTTTTCGTGATGTGTTTTACTGTGTCCTTTTGTTTTCAGCTACTCATATTCCATTTCTTTCAATTCAATTATTCATAAATCCGTTGTCTTTATTATTTGAAAGAGATCAATGAATGTAAACCTCATCTAAGACAAATGCTCTGTTTTCTTTCGAATAATTTTCACGTATTTCATGTGAAACTAAGCATGAAATTCATCTCTAGATGTTTTATGTTTAGTGGACTATAATATTGTTCTTCTTAACCATATACTACAATTGATTTCAAAGATCCAAAATGTTGACTATCTTGCCCTTAATAAATAATTGCTCATTATGCCACTTTAATAACTGAGATTTTCTAAACAAGAATACATGTTGATGCATGTCTCTGTCATTTTGTCATTAGAAACATAGTTACCGATCAAACGAGAACTATTACCTAAAAACGAGTACTCTAGCCCAAAATCCCCCAAAAAAACATGAAAAAACAGGCTGAGAACGAAAAGTGTTTTTTTTTTCAACATTTTTTAACAATGATGTTAAAAATAAAATATCATGACTCTGAAAATCTTTAAATTTCCAACAATTTTTAAGCATGAACTTGAAAAAAAAATACTTATAACTGTTTTCGACCATAGCATTAAAGATAAAATATTCATTACGTAGAAAAAAATTAAAATATTGACAATTTTTCAACCATGGAATTAAAACCAAAGATTATGACAACCAAAAACTATGGAAAAACATGACATTATGGAAAAAAATTATGACTAAAACATTTTAAAAAGAAAAGAAAGGAAATAAAAGGTAAAAAAATATTGTAAAATAAAAACTAAAAAATAAAAATAAATACAAATAATTCAAATATTAAAAAAAAACAAAACAAGTAACACAAGAAACAAATTTTCAAATATTGCAAAAATAAAAACAATAAAAAATAAAAGCAATAAAAATAAAAAACATAATAAAAATTATCAAATATAAAAATAATATAAAAGAAAAAAAAAAACGCTGTAAAAGAAAATCAAATTGGTAAAATTTAAAAATTTAAATAAAAAAAATAAAAAGTAAAAAACAGAAAAAATGAAAAATATTTAAAAAATTTTAACAAAAACAAATAAAAAACATTTTGTTTGAAGTTAAAAAAATAGAAACAAATAATTAAAAAATGAAATGAATATAAAACAATAACAAATTAAAAATATATAAATATTAAAAATAACATTTTAAAAAAATAAAAAAATATTATAATACAAATCATAAAAAAATTAAAAAAAAAAAATATTGAAAAAACCGAAAAAAGACCCTGAGTGGCAGGCACTAATTCCTAGAATTGGCCCCTGCCACCCCATGGCCTTTTTTTGTTTTCCAATTTATTTATTTTTTCCTCGTGGCCTAGCTTGCCCGGAACCGAGTCAACCCCTGCCACCAATAGGTCGGTTGGGCTGTGGGGGTGGCCTGTGAAGGAACTAGGTGTAGCTCTGTCCCTTCCCACCCCCGCGGCCCAGTTGGCACGGGGTGGCACAGGTCAATTCCGGGAATTGACCCTTACGACTCCTGGGCCAAATGGGCCGCGGGGAGCGAGTTGCACCGCCTATCCTGTGACCCAAAGGGCCCTGGGGTGGCAGCCGACATCAAGCCCTACCACCCCAGGGCATTGTTTTGTTTTTTTGTTTTGTTTTGTTTTTTAAATGATTTATATTGTAATGTTTCTGTTTAATATTTAATATTTGTTTTTAAAATATTTTTTATTTTAATGTTTTTTGTTTTCATTTTAATTTTATTATTATTTTTTCATTTAATTTTATTTTAATTATTTATTTTAAATTAAAAAAATTGTTTTTTATTTGTTTTTGTTTAAATTTTTAAATTTTGCCACTAAATTTTTATTTTTGTTGTCTTTTTTTTTTTTAATATATATTTTAATATTTGATTTTTTTATGTCAATGTTTTTATTTTTTATTTTATGTTTTTATTATGTGTATTATTATTTGTGTTTTTTTATTGTTTTTTTGAATATTTGTTTTCTTTGCATTATTTTTGTGTTTTTTTTTTAATTGTTTTTTTTTTTAATATTTGAATTTTTGATTTTTTTTTTTTAATTTTTTTTACAAGTTAATTTTTGTTTTTTTGGTTTCACTTTTTCATTTATCTTTATTTATTTATTTATTTTTTAACAACATGAAAATCACCAATATTAAAAAAAAATCTACACTTAACACATTAGAAAATTGAAAGTGTAAAAAATAAGCCCTCTAAAAAAAATTGTGTTTCAAAATTAGCATGAAAATCATCAACACAAAAAAAAGATGTTCATACTTGATACATAAAAAAAAATTGAAGTGTCAAAAAAAAGTCCTCTAAAAAATTTGTGTTGATGCTGCGTCAACACTTTTCAAAATCAGCATGAAAATCAAACATTTAAAAAAAAAATGTTCATACTTGATACATAAGAAAATTTAAAGTGCCAAAAATATGCTCCAAAAAAAATATTTATTCTGAATCACCACTTTTCAAAATCGAGTGATTTTTTGCTACCTAAAAAAAACAGGTACTAGGTCATTTTCTCATTTGATTGATAACTATGTTTAAACCTTTAAAAGATTAAAACAAATTCGTTTCTCCTGTCCTTAAGAGATAGCCTAAAATCTGAAAAACTCAGTTGTTTAATTGATTGAAAGACCCTATAGACTAGAAGGGCTAGATTATGGTCCAAAAGAGGTTTGTGGTTACCTTTGTAGTCCTTTCTTAACTAAAGGAATTTACAGAGTGCTAACATGTCGACGTTGTTGTCGGGGATTGAATGGTAACATTTTCCCTAGGTGTGAACGATAAGGATCAAATCTAATTACTGATGGTGAATAACAGTTGGACATGAGAAAGATGAACCATTCACCTGGAAACTCTAATCAAGCATAACCCATATTTTCAATTTCCACTGGTGTCTCCACGTTTTCAAGATGAATTCTCAATCCAAAAGGTATGTTCCCATGAATCGAGATCATATTTCAGGCTTCCCAAATCACATGCCTTGTGTAGATTGGCAAACTTTTTTTTTCCAAAATTCAAAGATGAGGACGAAGATGATGCTGCTCTACATTTGGTGAAATTTCACATGCATGTGAGTAAGTTAAAGGTTCATTTTCCTGAGGACTGTATAATGAATATGTTCATGGCAACTTTAGAAGGAAAAGCTAGATCCTGGTATGACACCTGCTAGTTTGTGTTCTCTTGCAGATTTTCACATAGTTTTTTATGAGCATTTTAAAGAACTTTATCCTTCTTTATTGTTGGTTAAAAGATGTTGTGCATATTTTGAAGATTTCATTCAATATCTTATTTATGGTGATCAAGAGTTTATGGATGATGAAATTAAGGAATCCTTTTATGAATTTTTATCTCAATATCAAGAACAAAAATTAGAAGTTGGTTGCCATGAAATTCAAGAGAAATTCCAGTAGGTGCTAATTCCCGAGTCTGATGGGCATATTCAATAACCTTTCCAATTGCTAAGTAGCCAAGAAGAAGATCAAGATATTCATTTGAGTTGTTCTTCAACTCATTCATTTCTGAATATTTATTTCAAGAAGAAGTTTGTGAAAATCATTATTTTGAATTTGCATGCATAAAGGCTTTAGATAGTGAGAATGTTCTAGATGATAGCCACCCAAATTGCAGGAAATTATGAAGAAGAGCAGGTTGTTGAAGACCCTATGGATGTGGACATGTTTGCTGTTGATAATGTGGCCGCCTCAACTAAATATTTTCATGAACATGCTATTCTTTTCCATGATATAAATGATAAGTCTGATAAACAAGTTGTTTTATTTCATATTCATGAAGATCTTGTATTGGACAATGTACACACAATGTAGAACAACTAGCAGCTGAAAAAGAAGGGAGTGATTGTCATTTTGTTGACTTTCAAGAGAGGGAAATGATTCAAATTATTGAAGACCCTTTTATTAATTTGTTGTAGTCGTCCAAACAGAAGAACGTTGTGGAATTTATGGATCATGAGCAGATGTTTAGTAGAAATTTTGAGTTGCCATGTTCTCAAATTTTCTTTCTGCATGGAGAAGCTGAATACAAGCATAGTCAAGTAGCCATTTGCTTGATTGGCTACATTGGAGGGATCATTTTACATGAGTGTATATATATATCTTCAATAGGTGTGGGCGATTATCGTTGGAATTTGAAGCCCGAGGAGAAGGCCCTAAGGTTCCAGTGATTTGTTGCCATATGTAAGTTCAGTCAGTCAGTTATATTTTTAGTGTCTATGTTTGACTCCATTGCCTAATGGTCTAAATAGGCTAATAGTCTGCGGGTTTGTTCTTGGCACCTCATAGGGAGAATGCCATCCCCATTGAAGCCAATACTAGGGTCCTAGTGTTTGAGGTCAAATGTATTTGCGATATTCATTCATTTTTAGTTTTTTTGCAGCAACTTAGCCTATGACTACTGTTGTTGTCATAACATCAAAGTCATTGTCCGACATCATTGAAATTATTCCATAAAGGGTTCATCCAAAGTGTGAAAGAGTCTCAGTCAGTGGGAGGCACGAGGTTACACATGTTTATACAACCAGTTAGAGTTGAAGGGGGTTATGTGTTAGCCTTTGTTGATCAGAACCATTCAAAATGAGTTTGTTTAAGTCAAAGTTCTGTTGGTCATGAGGTCTGGTCATTAAAATATTTTGTCAACTATGATCTATACTTTTATTCCCTATGATCGAGTCTAGAGATTGAAACGTAGGTGTAGGGTTAAATGCGAGTGCTATCGAGCTTTGAATGGGGTTGGGTGAAAATATGTAAAGCCTTTTTATTGCAATAATCCTTGTATCTACCTCAATACACCCTCTCCGTCTCATTGCACAACGTGTTGAAAGCCAAACTACTGAGTCTTTGTTATGTTCAGTGCACTGTACACATAGGTTTATTGCTATCTTACCACCATCCAACCAATGTGCCACGAGTACTAAGACATATCCTATAGGTTTTAAAGACAGATGGATCCCTTTTCCAACAGGAACAAAACCAAAGGAAAGGAGGTAGTGCGTATTGAGCCTAGAAACTTATACATAATAAGTTATGATTTGACAATCAAAGTGGCTTTTGAGCACACTAGTTGCATTTTGTTTTGTGAAAAGATACAGTCAAATGGTCATCTTGTACAACTTGCCAGTACGTTTGCATTAAACTCGAAGGGAGGAAAGGTTAAGTTACGAAATTTGGAGTTTGTTATTACAAAGATGTTTATTTCTGATGCCACAACCATCCCTTTGAAAAGAGAAAACTGGTTTAAGGGGGGAGAGTTGGATGTATCCTATTTCAAGGAGTTTGTGAAACCTCAGTTTAAAGGCAAATTTGACACAACATTTCCCAGCACTTATTGTTACACAGCATTTTGTCACTGTCCCTGTACTCCTCGTTCCTTGATCCTGGAGGACCTCTACAGTGAACCCTACATGCTTTCCCTTCATGAAGAAACCCCCATTGTGTCCCTCTTCATGAGCATTTCAATTCCCTTTTGCATCATTTCCCCTGAAACTTCTGTTTTGCCCAATTTACAAGACCGACACTAACGGCCCTTGTTTGCCCCACGCTGATGTGCAGAGATTAGCACTGTCCCTAGTGCCGACTGGAGCGACTGAGCTGTGTTCCAGTTGCATCGGTCCTGTTATGGAAAGTTTTTTAAATAAAGAGCCGAAGCTTCCATCTCTAGAAGCTTCGTAATGAGTGTCTAGTAAATGGTACTGGATGGGGTCAAGGATGTTAGTTTGGGCTCCTTTCCCCTACAATGATGGAATTACCTCAAGAGATAAGACCTTCTCCCATGAGAAGAGGATCCATCTCCCATCCATTCATCCTATATAAACCTCCATTTTTCCCAAGCACAAGCTAGTGTGAGGGTTGATAGTGGTAATGTTGGTGTGCTAGTGCTAATTAAGTTTGGAATAAACATCAAGCTATTCATAGTTGTAGCTCTCTAGTTGTGTGAGGGAGAGGTGTGAATTTGGTTTAGTGTGAAGCCTAAAGGGAAGAGCCTTAAAACTATTATTGTTGAGGCCATCATGGATTGCTAACAGAAGTGTGCGGGAACTTGGTTTTTTCAGAGGAGAACAACAACGTCAAGACAATGGTTGTAATCTCTTCTTGATTCAATATATATGCAACTATCTTGATTTTCTACATGATTTTTCTTCTTACATATTCATGGCTTAACATTTCTTGACTTTTTAAGTAGGTTGAATTACAATTTGTTTATTATCATGATTGTTTACTTGTTTCAGGGGCTTGAAGAAGGAAGCGAGAGATAGCTGGAGCGAGCAAGAAAGGACATCATCAAACGAGATATGCGTACTAAGAGGTAGGCCCTCTTAATTGGTTCTAACCTAAGGAAATCTTCCATAGAATGTATCAGTTGTGGCTAGACCCATTATCGGGCTAGAGGAATTTGTTTGTGTCTGCACTTATAATTTTACTTCACCACAAATTGGCGACTCTGCTGGGGAACCAATCCTTTTGTTTCTTTTGTATTTCATGATTTCGTGTGAATTTTTCTAGTTCCATTTTTTCCCCTTGGTTCTGTTTCTTTTCTCCTGCTTACTGGTTTGAGTTTGAAATTCATAGTAGCAGATCTGGTCTCTATTTCAATTTATTTATTTTTCTTGGCTCCCTCGATCAACGCGCTTAAACCGTTGACAATCGCACCGATTAGTGTGATTTGCTGAGAAATAGTCGCACCGACATCCCTCTGGCGCTTGTTGTTAGTTAGGTAGTCGCGATGATGCCTGTAAGTGAATATTAGGGTTTGCCACAAATCTTGGCCAGTGTGTTTTGCTCTCATGATTTCGACCCTGTAAGCCTTTTAGACCATCTTCTCCCTGACTAAAAAGCTTCATTTTTGTGTGCTTGCTTGGTTTAGCCCACCCTCTGATGTGTTAAGACTGGACCCATGTGAAGTTCTTTTTTATTTATTTTTCTTTTGATCCCTCAATCAACACTATTTTTGGCTAAATAGTTGCGTTGTTCAGGCCTATTAGCGCTAGTTTTAGCATTAAAGTCGTGTCGGTTGTGCAGATCAACGCTACTTTTGGCCCAAAAGTCGCTTTGGTCTCTGATTTAAGAAAAAATAAGAATTTCTCCCATTCCACTGCCAGCATGTCTTGACCCTCAGACTCTCTTATTCCTCCTAGTAGTGACTAGGATGTTTCGTTTGCTTCATTTTCAAATGAATGAGTGAAAGTGTCTCATTTGTTCTCGTATTTCGAGTGTCTCTTTTCTCTTTCCAAGCGTAGATTACATTGCTTGGTTTCTCGATTGAAGCATTTATGTGTTTGGTTGGTTCGATTCAGGGAAGAAGTTGCTTTTAGTTTCATTTATCATTCTTTGGATTTGATTGATGCTTGTTTTTTAAATGAAGAGCTGAAGCTTCCATCTCTAGAAGCTTCGTAATGGAAATCTAGTAAATGGTTTGGCCAGATGGGGTCGAGGATGTCAGTTTGGGTTCCTTTCCCCTATAATGATGGAACTGCCTCAAGAGATAAGACCTTCTCCCATGAGAAGAGGATCCATATCCCATCCATTCATCCTATATAAACCTCCATTTTTCCCAAGCACAAGCTATTGTGAGGGTTGATAGTGTTAATGTTGGTGTGCTAGTGCTAATTAAGTTTGGAATAAACATCAAGCTATTCATAGTTGTAGCTCTCTAGTTGTGTGAGGGAGAGGTGTGAATTTGGTTGAGTGTGAAGCCTAAAGGGAACAACCTTAAAATTATTATTGTTGAGGCCATCATGGAATGCTAACAGAAGTGTGCGGGAACCTGGTTTTGTCGGAGGAGAATGACAATGTCAAGACAATGGTTGTAATCTCTTCTTGATTCAATATATATGCAACTATCGATTGATTTCCGACATGATTTTTCATCTTACATATTCATGGCTTAATGTTTCTTGACTTTTTAAGTAGGTTAAATTACAATTTGTCTATTATCACAGTTATTTACTTGTTTCAGGTGCTTGAAGAAAGAAGCGAGAGATAGCTAGAGCGAGCAAGCAAGGACATCATCAAACGGGATAAGCGTACTAAGAGGTGGGCCCTCTTAATTAGTTCTAACATAAGGAAATCTTCCATAGAATGTATCAGTTGTGGCTAGACCCATTCGCAGGCTTGAGGAATTTGTTTGTGTTCACACTTATAATTTTACTTCACCACAAATTGGCGACTCTGCTGGGGAACCTATCCTTTCGTTTGTTTTGTATTTCATGATTTCGTGGGAACTTTTCTAGTTCCACTTTCCCTTTGGTTCAGTTTCTTTTCTCTTACTTACTAGTCTGAGTTTGAAATTCATAGTAGTAGATCTGGTCTTTGTTTCAATTTTTTATTTTTATTTTTTTTCTTGGCTCCCATGATCAGTGCTCTTAATCCATTGACAGTCACGCTGATCAATGAGATTTGTTGAGAAACAGTCACGCCGACCTCCCTCTGGTGCTTGTTGTCGATTAGGCAGTCGTGCCGATGCCTTTAAGTGAAGATTAGGATTTGCCCCAAATCTTGGCCAGTGTGTTTTGCTCTCATGATTTTGACCCTGTAAGCCTTTTAAACTGTCTTCTCCCTGACTAGAAAGCTTCATTTAGCTTGCTTTATGTGCTTGCTTGGTTTAGCCCACCCTTTGATGTGTTAAGTCTGGCCCTGTGTGAAGTTCTTTTTTATTTATTTTTCTTTGGATCCCTTGATCAACGTTATTTTTGGCCAAACAGTCACGCCGATAAGGCCTATCAGCGCTAGTTTTAGCCTGAAAGTCATGCCGGTCGTGCCGATCAACTCTACTTTCAGCCCAAAAGTCGCTCCAGTCTCTGATTTAAGAAAAAAAAATCAGAATTTCTCCCATTCCAGTGCCAGTGTGTCTTGACCCTCGGACTCTCTTCTTCATCCCATAAGTGACTAGGATGCTTTGTTTGCTTCATTTTCAATTGAATGAGTGAAAGAGTCTCGTTTGTTCTCTTATTTCGAGTGTCTCTTTTCCCTTTCCAAGCATAGTTTACATTGCTTGGTTTCTCGATTGAAGCATTTATGTGTTTGGTTGGTTCGATTTAGGGAAGAAGTTGCTTTTAGTTTCGTCTATCATTCTTTGGATTTGATTGATGCTTGTTTTTTAAATGAAGAGTTGAAGCTTCCATCTCTAGAAGCTTTGTAATGGAAGTCTAGTAAATGGTTTGGTCGGATGGGGTCGAGGATGTCAGTTTGGGCTCCTTTCCCCTATAATGATGGAACTACCCCAAGAGATAAGACCTTCTCCTATGAGAAGAGGATCCATCTCCCATCCATTCATCCTATATAAACCTCCATTTTTCCCAAGCACAAGCTACTGTGAGGGTTGATAGTGTTAATGTTGGTGTGCTAGTGCTAATTAAGTTTGGAGTAAACATCAAGCTATTCATAGTTGTAGCTATCTAGTTGTGTGAGGGAGAGGTGTGAATTTGGTTTAGTGTGAAGCCTAAAGGGAAGAGCCTTAAAACTATTATTATTGAGGCCGTCATGGAATGCTAACAGAAGTGTGTAGGAACCTGGTTTTGTCGGAGGAGAACTGCAACATCAAGACAATGGTTGTAATCTCTTCTTGATTCATATATATGCAACTATTGATTGATTTCCTACATGATTTTTCATCTTACATATTCATGGCTTAATGTTTCTTGACTTGTTAAAAAGGTTGAATTACAATTTGTCTATTAACACGGTTGTTTACTTGTGTTAGGAGCTTGAAGAAGGAAGCGAGAGATAGCTGGAGCGAGCAAGCAAGGACATCATCAAATAGGATAAGCGTACTAAGAGGTAGGCCCTCTTAATTGGTTCTAACCTAAGGAAATCTTCCATAGAATTATTAGTTGTGGCTAGACCCATTATCAGGCTAGAGGAATTTGTTTATGTCCGCACTTATAATTTTACTTCACCACAAATTGGCGACTCTGCTGGGGAACCAATCCTTTTGTTTGTTTTATATTTCATGATTTAATGTGAACTTTTCTAGTTCCACTTTTTCCCTTTGGTTATGTTTCTTTTCTTCTGCTTATTGGCCTGAGTTTGAAATTCATAGTAGCAGATCTGGTCTCTGTTTCAATTTTTATTTTTATTTTTTTTCTTGGCTCCCTCGATCAACGCGCTTAATCCGCTGACATTCACGCCGATCAACGCGATTTACTGAGAAATAGTCGCGCTGACCTCCCTCTGGCGCTTGTTGTCAGTTAGGCAGTTGCACCGATGCCTGTAAATGAAGATTAAGGTTTTCCCCAAATCTTGGCCAGTGTGTTTTTCTCTCATGATTTCAACCCTGCAAGCCTTTTAGACCGTCTTCTTCCTGACTAGAAAGCTTTATTTAGAATGCTTTATGTGCTTGCTTGGTTTAGCCCACCCTCTGATGTGTGAAGTCTGGCTCTATGTGAAGTTATTTTTTATTTATTTTTCTTTGGATCCCTCGATCAACGCTATTTTTGGCCAAACAGTCACACCGTTCAGGCCTATCAATGCTAGTTTTAGCCTGACAGTCATGCTAGTTGTGTCGATCAGCACTACTTTTGGCCCAAAAGTCGCTCTGGTCTATGATTTAAGAAAAAATCAGAATTTATCCCATTCCAATGCGAGCGTGTCTTGACCCTCGGACTCTCTTATTCCTCCCAGAAGTGACTAGGATGCTTTGTTTGCTTCATTTTCAATTGAATGAGTGAAAGAGTCTCGTTTGTTCTCTTATTTTGAGTGTCTCTTTTCTCTTTCCAAGCATAGATTACATTGCTTGGTTTCTCGATTGAAGCATTTATGTGTTTGGTTGGTTCAATTCAGGGAAGAAGTTTCTTTTAGTTTCATTTATCATTCTTTGGATTTGATTGGTGCTTGTTTTTTAGATAAAGAGCTGAAGCTTCCATCTCTAGAAGCTTCGTAATGCAAGTCTAGTAATGGTTTGGCCAGATGGCGTTGAGGATGTCAGTTTGGGCTCCTTTCCCCTATAATGATGGAACTACCTCAAGAGATAAGACCTTCTCCCATGAGAAGAGGATCCATCTCCCATCCATTCATCCTATATAAACCTCCATTTTTCCCAAGCACAAGCTAGTGTGAGGGTTGATAGTGTTAATGTTGGTGTGTTAGTTCTAATTAAGTTTGGAGTAAACATCAAGCTATTCATAGTTGTAGCTCTCTAGTTGTGTGAGGTAGAGGTGTGAATTTGGTTGAGTGTGAAGCCTAAAGGGAAGAGCCTTAAAACTATTATTGTTGAGGCCATCATGGAATGCTAACAGAAGTGTGTGGTAACCTGGTTTTGTCAGAGGAGAATGGAAATGTCAAGACAATGGTTGTAATCTCTTCTTGATTCAATATATATGCAACTATCGATTGATTTCCTACATTATTTTTCATCTTACATATTCATGCCTTAATGTTTCTTGACTTGTTAAGTAGGTTGAATTACAATTTTAGAATTGAGGCTTCTGTGATCCATCATAGTTATAAGAAGAATTTTGGCATAAATGACATAAAGAAAGATCTTTGCCGACGTGTTTGGAACCAACTAGTGTGGTTCATCGTCAAGACAAGTTGAAGAGACAGATCCAGTCTAGCGCGTTAAATAGTTCGAGCAGAGATTCCAATAGCTAAAACCGATTAACGACTAATTTTGACCCAAGGACCCTGTTAGATTATTATTATTCTTATTGTTATTATCATTCCCAATATTTACTATTTTATTAGTGGAAATAAGTTAAACTAAGTAAAAAATAAAATAAAATAATAGTTTATTTATTTAAATTCTTAAAAATAATTATATATAACACCTTTATCCTTAATATTTATTATTATATTATGGAACTAAGATAAATTAGGTAAATAAATCCCATATTTACTTAAGGTTAGTTTAAAAATTATTTTATTACCATATTTATTAATTATTAAATATATACATACATATATAACTATATTCAATGAAGAAACGTTAGTAAAAATAGTTAAATAAATAAACGGAGAAAAGAGTTAGTATATAAGAATAATAAAATATTAATATATAATAATGTATAAGATTGTTATTATAATTATTTTTAAGAATTTAAATAAATAAACTATTATTTTATTTTATTTTTTACCTAGTTTAACTTATTTCCACTAATAAAATAGTAAATATTGGGAATGATAATAACAATAAGAATAATAATAATTTAGCAGGGTCCTTGGGTCAAAATTAGACGTTAATCGGTTTTAGCTGTTGGAATCTCTGCTCGAACTATTTAACGCGCTAGACTGGATCTGTCTCTTCAACTTGTCCTGACGATGAACCACACTAGTTGGTTCAAAACACGTTGGCAAAGGTCTTTCTTTATGTGAATTACAATTCGTCTATTATCACGGTTTTTTACTTGTTTCAGGTGCTTGAAGAAGGAAGTGAGAGATAGCTGGAGTGAGCAAGCAAGGACATCATAAAACGGGATAATCGCACTAAGAGGTAAGCCCTCTTAATTGATTCTAACCTAAGGAAATCTTCCATAGAATGTATCAGTGGTGGCTAGACCCATTATCGGGCTAGAGGAATTTGTTTGTGTCTGCACTTATAATTTTACTGCACCACAAATTGGCGACTCTGCTGGGGAACCAATCCTTTTGTTTGTTTTGTATTTCATGATTTCGTGTGTACTTTTCTAGTTCCACTTTTTCCCTTTGGTTATGTTTCTATTCTCCTGCTTACTGGCTTGAGTTTGAAATTCATAGTAGCAGATCTAGTGTTTGTTTGAAATTTTTTTATTTTTTTTCTTGGCTCCCTTGATCAACACGATTAATCCACTGACAGTCACGCTGATCATCACGATTTGCTAAGAAAGAACCACGACAACCTCCATCTGGAAATTGTTGTCAATTAGGAAGTCACGTTGATGCTTGTAAGTGAAGATTAGGGTTTTCCCCAAATCTTGGCCAGTGTGTTTTGCTCTCATGATTTCGACCCTATAAGCCTTTTCGACCGTCTTCTCCTTGTTAAATTTGAAACTAGAGCCAAACTCCATGTGGGTCAGCATATTTATGGTAGTTGATATTTTTATTGGATCCCTCTCGTCGAGAGGTGTAGGATTGATCAAAAGATCATCCGATTCCGATAAGTATTTATGGAGATATGAATTTATTTTGTTTATGTAATTATTATCAAGCCGACCAGCTCTTATGTAGGCTCCAGAAGCCCAAACTTCATGTCTATTCAATCATCTTCTTTTAGTATAAATAAGAGAGGATTTGGAGTCATTAACACAACATATTCTTCAAGTGATCTCCTCCTCTCCATGTCTTGGGTTATTGCTGAAGGAGAGACACTAAGAAGAATACGTTGGCCTTGGATGATGCCCTAGCTGCTGTACGTTGTTGAGATGATGATATAGCCACAGTTCAGTTGTGCCCTAGCCACAATTCAGACGTGCATTAGCCGCTGTCAAGGGAAGGCCCTATCGGCAACAAAGGAAGGCTTGGATAAGGATAGATCTGCAGATGTTGAGGAGACCCTATACACAGTTTAGATGATGCCCTATATGCAGTTGAGATGATGATCTAGCCGCAGTTTTGCTATGCCCTAGCCATAGTTCAAACGTGCCTTAGCCGCTGTTAAGGGAAGGCCCTATTTGCAAAAAAGGAAGGCTTGGATAAGGATAGATCCGCAGACATTGCGGAGACCCTATACACAGTTCAGATGATGCCCTATACGTAGTTGAGATGATGATCTAGCCGTAGTTCTGTTGTGCCCTAGCCATGGTTCAGATGTGCCTTAGCCGCAGTCAAGGAAAGGATCCTATCCACTAAATAAATAATTTCCATTACACAGTCAAGTAATGCACTATATACGCAATCCAAAAGACTAATATGGAGGCACTATTACACTGTCCATAAGCCTTATGCGGAGGCCCCAATACGCTGACCTGTAGACTTATACTTAGGCCCTAATATGCAGCCTAATGTAGTCCATCTTCGCTAGCCAAAGGAGGCCCTAACCACAGATAAGAGAGGCCTAATATGCACTCCAAGAATAGAATCTACCACAACTAATCGAAGCCTGTTGACAGCGTAAAAGAAGAAGGAAAGTTCGAGTTGCTGTAGATGACAACACCGTCATAGAGACAGGATTGTTTGTGTATTCTTTTGTGACTGCATAAAGTTGTTCTCTTCTTGTAGGAGAACCGAGTTAGAGGAGCGAAGGGATAGATCTGTTGGGATCTCGTTGGAAGGACAAGAAACAAGGTGTATGTTGCCTGGAAGCCACAGAAAGACTGTGTGTTAGGCCGTAGGACATAACACCACAGTCTAGGATTGTGTATGAGTTTTGAGGACTTGTACATATGCCCAAATCAACAACATAACCAAAGAAGCGTCCTAGTTTGTTTGAAGGACTGTTTCAATAGTGCTTGGTACCCTAACTAGTCATCATGATGACAACAACAAAATATGTACAACATGATGATGGAGGGTAGTAAAGTTGTGTACAACAACTCACCAATAGAACAGTATGATGCAGCATGATGGACATGCATAACGATGATTGAGACAACATGGTGAGATCATGGGCAGCATGGGCAACACGAAGCTTGGTGAGATCATGGGCAGCATGAAGCATGATGATGCATAAGCAACTGAAATATGAAGTCATGGACAACTTGATGTATGGGCAACGCAGTGATCATGAGCAACATGAAGATGCATGATGCAACAGGATGATGCTACACGGTAAGGTGAAGCAGATGAACGAAATGGATAGGTGAAGTTGTCACCTAGGAGATTCAGTTGAAGCAGAATGTCTTCAACTGATCTCATCATTATAGGAAATGATCTATGCTCAGATCCATATAAGTCAAAGTGTTGACTTTTGTTGTAAATGTATTATCTCTCTCTCTCTTTCTCTACTGAACTTTGAAGATAAAAGAAGATTTTATCAAAGGGTTTCCCCACACATTGTGTGGTTTGTCCTTGGCATGCGCCACATCTTGTGTCCTCTTGTCTTGGCTTGTCTTCTGCGATTTATATTTATGTTCTATCTGCAATTTACTTTATGTTGATGTGATTGCTAATATGGAAAAGAAATTAAATAAATTGCTCTAGCATAGAACATGCCTAAAACTAACATGGGATCAGAGCTGAGGTGAAGACAATGCCCAAGCGAGAGTGAAAGTGAAATCACTGAAGATAGTTGGGACAAGACAAAAGGATCAATGGGTTCCTCATAATTCACATAGAGTGAAGTTGAAGCAGAGAATGTTATCAAAATGACACAACGGAAGTTTCTGATGACATACCTAAAGATAACTTCATTGGGAAGTTTAGATCTAAGGGTGGATGGAAAGGTAGATGTCTTGGTTATGAGTTCGGCCCTTATGCGAAGGAGTGTCCGAATGACAGAGATGCAGGTCATCAAAGACATGATCGACTCTTCAAGGAAGCAAGGAACCCCAAGTAAGAAGAATAAAATATTTTTTTCTGATAAAGAAGTGTTATCTTGTATTGGCCCTCTCCTTCAAATTCTTTGGGAATCTGGCATATTGATTGTAGTGCTTCAAGGCACTTCATCAGATAGAAGGGTACACTCTCTAAAGAGATGGAAACAATCATGGGATTACACTTGGAGCCGATGCCACCTATCCCGAAAAGGGAATGGAAGTAAAAAGTTTTATGGTGGCATTCATCAATGGAAAGGTACGTGTTTGAAAATTAAATTTTCGAAGATGTTTTTGAGTTCAGGGTTGTATCAAGTTGCAAGAAGTCCACTGGGGACCATGTCCATTGACACAACACTGGAGGTCTGTGAGTCAGATGGTGACAGAGATGCCTGAATTCAAAAAGAGAATAAAGGTACATGCCTGAGATGTATCGAAGGAAAATCTTACAAGGGGACCATTCCCCCTCATGTAGTAGGTCCACAGGTTTGGAACAACCCGTGGAGTTTGAGATTCATGAATAGGAAGCTCATGTATACAGGTGGAAGAAATCCCTCTATGGCTTGAATCAAAACACCCTGGGCATAGTATGAGAGGATTGATAGCTGTTTGATGAAGCTGAGATTCACTAGGAGTGAAATCGTTCCAAACCATTACTCAAAGGTTGTGGATGATATACCTCTCATACTGGAACCTATGTCTGACAGGTGCAGACCCTCTCATTTGTAGGAGACAGAGGGAGTTGGATTTCGTATGTGGAATGATAAACTGCAAGCCTGTGACTACCTCAAGGATATTATCCTTCAGAAGCTATATGGTAGTGATATCGAACCAGATTTGGGAAATGCCTCTGAGTTTCTTAAACTCAATCACGTTGATGTTCTTGGTGAACTTCCGTCTAGACATATGTTTTGCAGTTAGCATGGTGAGCTCATATTTGGTTGAGACTCACTGGATTGGTGCCTAGAATCCTCTGAGATATCTTCAGGGCACAATCTCTCATGGATTGAGATACACTGCCGGAAATATGAAAACTACATGATTATTCGAATGCTGAATGGGCAGGCATTGCGGAGGATCACTAGAGCACTTCTCAGTGTTGGTTCTCTTTGGATTCTACTTCGATATCATGGACAAGTAGGAAGCAAAAATCGGTTGTTATAAGTACCGTCGAGACCGGATACATAACTATGAGTATGACCTCGTATGAAGTTGCCTGGTTGTGGAAACTCTTCAGTGAGTACACATGATGAATACCATAGTGATTCTCTGTGACAACCAAAGGTGGGATTTGATTATTGATGAATCCCGTATTCAATGATTGCTCCAGTGGATAGACATAAAATACTGCATTATCTGGGATATGGTAAGTCGATGAGCAAGGAGGCTCCATCGCACTGAGATGATGTACAGGTTAGAGCCCCGGGGAAAGATCAAATTTGTGATTTTCCTGAACGACTTGGAGTCATCGAGAAACCTTTGTAAAAGGGTCCTGCATGTTGCATACATTGAGCCCTGGGAGCTCTGGGGAGCTTGCGGTTCTTACTGGAGCAACATATGACCACAGGGTGACTCACCCTCCCCTAGTGGTGCGCACTGGAACAAGATGATTCGTTCTCTTGTGGGATAAGATGATTCGCTTTCTTGTGGAACAGGATGATTCGCTCTCCTGTGTAGTAGGATGATTAGTTCTCCTGTGAGGCCTGGATTGATGTGTTCTCGATGGCGATTGTAGCAGGATTGATGTGTTCTCCTGTAAGGCCTGGATTGATGTGTTCTCCATGGCGATTGTAGCAGGATTGATGTGTTCTCCTGTGAGGACATGATTGATTAGTTCTCCCATTGAGGCATCCTACCCATGCAATTTGGGACTCATGGGAAGTACCTCTCATCTGATCAATGAGTAGGAAAATGAAGTTAGGGACCATAGTAGTACCTATGGACACATCGTTGTATCTACCATACTCCCTACGCTAGGATGACCTCCATTGATCTGGGATCAATGATACTGGTCTGGGACCAGTGGTAGAAGTTGTACCATACTATGACGTTGACTTCAGGTCGGTTGAGACTGGTCTAGGACCAGTGGTACATACTCCGAGACTGACTTCGTGTCAGTGCAGGATTGGTCTGGGACTAGTAAGAGTGGTACATACTATGACGCTGACTTCAGGTCGGTTGAGACTGGTCTGGGACTAGTGGTACTCTCTCTGAGCCTGCGATACTAGTTTGGAACCAGTGGTAGGAGTTGTACCATACTATGATGCTGACTTCGGGTCAGTTGAGACTGGTCTGGGACCAGTGGTACATACTCTGAGACTAACTTCATCTCAGTGCAAGACTGGTCTGGCACCAGTGAGAGTGGTACATACTATGATGCTGACTTTGGGTCGGTTGAGACTGGTCTGGGACCAGTGGTACACTCTCTGAGCCTGCGATATTGGCCTGGGACCAGTGGTAGGAGTGGTACCCACTATGACGCTGACTTTGGGTCGGTTGAGACTGGTCTGGGACCAGTGGTACGCACTCTAAGACTGACTTCGAGTCAGTGGAGAATGGTATAAGACATTCTCAATCAATTCTTCTTCTTCATAGTTCAGCAGAGTAGAGCAGAGCAAAGCCAATAAAGCTGAGCAGAGCAGAGCTGAGCCAGCAGAGCAGAGTAGAGCCAACTGAGCTAAGTAGAGCAGAGCAGAGCTAGTAGAGTTGAGCTGAGCAAAGCCAACAGAGCCAGTAGAGCTGAGCTGAGCAAAGCCAATAGAGCCAGTAGAGCTGAGTAGAGCTGGGCAGAGCAGTGCAGGGCACTGATGACAAAGATAGTACAATTGGACTTATGGATCACCAGATGGAGTTCTCCCTAGTTGAGAGGGAGTGCAAATTGGAAACTAGGGAAAAACTCCATGTGGGTCAGCTTATTTATGGCAGCTGATATTTTTATTGGATTCCTCTTGTCGAGAGGTGTAGGATTGATCCAAATATCATCCGATTCCGATAAGTATTTATGGAGATATGAATTTATTTTGTTTATGTAATTATTATCAAGCCGACCAGCTCTTATGTAGGCTCTAGAAGCCCAAACGTCATGTCTATTCAATCATCCGCTTTTAGTATAAATAAGAGGGGATTTGGAGTCATTAACACAACATATTCTTCAAGTGATCTCCTCCTCTCCACGTCTTGGGTTATTGGTGAAGGAGAGACACTAAGAAGAATACGTTGGCCTTGGATGATGCCCTAGCTGCTGTACGTTGTTGAGATGATGATCTAGTCGCAGTTCAGCTATGCCCTAGCCATAGTTTAGACGTGCCTTAGCCACTGTCAAGGGAAGACCCTATCTGCAATAAAGGAAGGCTTGGATAAGGATAGATCCACAGACATTGAGGAGACCCTATACATAGTTTAGATGATGCCCTATATGTAGTTGAGATGATGATCTAGCCGTAGTTCTGCTGTGCCCTAGCCATAGTTCGGACGTGCCTTAGACATTGTCAAGGGAAGGCCCTATTCGCAACAAAGGAAGGCTTAGATAAGGATAGATCCACAGACATTGAGGAGACCCTATACAGAGTTTAGATGATGCCCTATACACAGTTGAGATGATGATCTAGCCACAGTTCTGCTATGCACTAGCCACAGTTTAGACGTGCCTTAGCCGCAGTTAAGGAAAGGGTCACATCCACTAACTAAAGAAGTTCAATTACACAGTCAAGTGATGCACTATATACGCTGTCTATAAGACTAATATGGAGGCACTATTACACTATCTAGAAGCCTTATGCGGAGGCTCCAATACACTGACCTGTAGACTTGTACTCAGGCCTTAATACGTAGCCTAATGCAGTCCATCTTTGCTGGCCAAAGGAGGCCCTAACCATAGATAAGAGAGGCCTACTACACACTCTAAGAATAGACTCTACCACAACTAATCGAAGCCTATTGACAGCGTAAAAGAAGAAGGAAAGTTCGAGTTGCTGTAGGTGACAACACCGTCATAGAGACAAGATTGTTTGTGTATTCTTTTGTGACTGCATAAAGTTGTTCTCTTCTTGTAGGAGAACCGAGTTAAAGGAGCTAAGGGATAGATCTGTTGGGATCTCGTTGGAAGGATAAGAAACAAGGTGTATGTTGCTTGGAAGCCACAGAAAGACTGTGTGTTAGGCTACACGTCATAACACCACAGTCTAGGATTGTGTATGAGTTTTGAGGACTTGTACATATGACCAAATCAATAGCATAACCAAAGAAGCATCCTAGTTTGTTTGAAAGATTGTTTCAATAGTGCTTGGTAGCCTAACCAATAATCATGATGACAACAAAAAAATATGTACAACATGATGATGGAGGGCAGTAAAGTTGTGTACAACAAATCAGCAAAAGAACAGTATGATGCAGCATGATGGGCATGCATAATGATTATTGAGACAACATGGTGAGATCATGGGTAGCATGAAGCATGATGATGCATGAGTAGCTGAAGTATGAAGTCATGGGAAACTTGATGTATGGGCAACACAATGATCATGAGTAGCATGAAGATGCATGATGCATCAAGATGATGCTACACAGTAAGGTGCAGCAGATGAACGAAATGGATAGGTGAAGTCATCACCTAGGAGATTAAGTTGAAGCAGAATGTCTTCAACTGATCTCATCATTATAGGAAATGATCTATTCTCAGATCCAGATAAGTCAAAGTGTTGACTTCTGTTGTAAATGTATTATCTCTCTCTCGTTCTCTGCTGAACTTTGAAGATAAAAGAAGATTTGATTAAAGGGTTTCCCCGCACATTGTGAGGTTTGTCCCTGGCATGCGCCACATCTTGTTTCCTCTTGCCTTGGCTTGTCTTCTGTGATTTATATTTATGTTCTATCTGCAACTTACTTTATGCTGATGTGATTGCTAATATGGAAAAGAAATTAAATAAATTGCTCCAGCATAGAACATAGCTAAAACTAACACTCTTTGACTAGAAAGCTTCATTTAGCTTGATTTGTGTGCTTGCTTGGTTTAGCCCACCCTCTGATGTGTTAAGTATGGCCCTGTGTGAAGTTATTATTTATTTATTTTTCTTTGGATCCCTTCATCAATGCTATTTTTGGCCAAACAGTCGTGCCGATCAGGCCTATTAGTGCTAGTTTTAGCCTGAAAATCATGCCGGTTGTGCCGATCAGTGCTAATTTTGGCCCAAAAGTTGCTCCGATCTATGATTTAAGAAAAAATCAGAATTTCTCCCATTCTAGTGCCAGCGTGTCTTGACCCTCAGACTCTCTTATTCCTCCCAGAAGTGACTAGCATGCTTTGTTTGCTTCATTTTCAATTGAATGAGTGAAAGTGTCTTGCTTGTTCTCTTATTTCAAGTGTCTCTTTTCTCTTTCTAAGCATAGATTACATTGCTTGGTTTCTTGATTGAAGCATTTATGTGTTTGGTTGGTTCAATTCAGGGAAGAAGTTACTTTTAGTTTCATTTATCATTATTTGGATTTGATTGATGCTTGTTTTTTAAATAAAGAGTTGAAGCTTCCATCTCTAAAAGCTTCGTGACAAAAGTCTAGTAAATGGTTTGGCCGGATGGGGTTGAGGATGTCAGTTTGGGATCCTTTCCCCTATAATGATGGAACTACCTCAAGAGATAAGACCTTCTCCCATGAGAAGAGGTTCCATCTCCCATCCATTCATCCTATATAAACCTCCATTTTTCCCAAGCACAAGCTAGTGTGAGGGTTGATAGTGTTAATGTTGGTGTGCTAGTGCTAATTAAGTTTGGAGTAAACACCAAACTGTTCATAGTTGTAGCTCTCTAGTTGTGTGAGGGAGAGGTGTGAATTTGGTTTAGTGTGAAGCCTAAAGGGAAGAGCCTTAAAACTATTATTGTTGAGGCCATCATGGAATGCTAACAAAAGTGTGCGAGAACCTGGTTTTGTCGGAGGAGAATGGTAAAGTCAAGACAATGGTTGTAATATCTTATTGATTCAATATATATGAAACTATCGATTGATTTCCTATATGATTTTTCATCTTACATATTCATGGCTTAATGTTTCTTGACTTGTTGAGTAGGTTGAATTACAATTTGTCTTTTATCACGGTTCTTTACTTGTTTTAGGTGCTTGAAGAAGGAAGAGAGAGATAGCTGGACCGAGCAAGCAAGGACACCATCAAACGAGATAAGCGTACTAAGAGGTAGGCCCTCTTAATTGGTTCTAACCTAAGGAAATCTTCCATAGAATGTATCAGTTGTGTCTAGACGCATTATCGGGCTAGGGGAATTTGTTTGTGTCTGCACTTATAATTATACTTCACCACAAATTGGTGACTCCATTGGGAATCAATCCTTTTGTTTGTTTTGTATTTCATGATTTCGTGTGAACTTTTCTAGTTCCACTTTTTCCCTTTGGTTTTGTTTCTTTTCTCTTGCTTATTGGCTTGAGTTTGAAATTCATAGTAGTAGATCTGGTCTATGTTTCAAATTTTTTTATTTTTTTTCCTTGGCTCCCTCGATCAACGCTCTTAATCCACTGACAATCGCACTGATCAGCGTGATTTGCTGAGAAACAGTCGCGCTGACCTCCCTCTGGCGCTTGTTTTCAGTTAGACAGTCGCGCCGATGCGTGTAAGTGAATATTAGGGTTTGCCCCAAATCTTGGCCAACGTGTTTTTCTCTCATGATTTCGACCCTGTAATGCTTTTAGACTGTTTTCTCCCTGACTAGAAAGCTTTATTTAGCTTTCTTTGTCTGCTTGCTTGGTTTAGCCCACCCTATGATGTGTTAAGTATGGCCCTGTGTGAAGTTCTTTTTTATTTATTTTTCTTTGGATCCCTCGATCAATGCTATTTTTGGCCAAAGAGTTGCGCTGATCAGGCCTATTAGCGTTAGTTTTAGCCTGAAAGTCGTGCTGATCAACGCTACTTTTGGCCCATCAGTTGCTCCAGTCTCTGATTTAAGAAAAAATCAGAATTTCTCCCATTCCATTGCTAGCGTGTCTTGATCCTCAGACTCTCTTCTTCCTCCCAAAAGTGACTAGGATGCTTTGTTTGTTTCATTTTCAATTGAATGAGTGAAAGAGTCTCGTTTGTTCTCTTATTTCAAGTGTCTCTTTTCTCTTTCCAAGCATAGATTACATTGCTTGGTTTCTCAATTGAAGTATTTATGTGTTTGGTTGGTTCGATTCAAGGAAGAAGTTGCTTTTAGTTTCATTTATAATTCTTTGGATTTGATTGATGCTTGTTTGTTCAGAACTATGAAATTTTCATTAAAGTGCTTTATGTGAAAGATTCATTTTGCATTTTATGAAAAGAAGAACATCATTCTAGTTTACTTAAGTGAAAATATTGCATTAGTAGCGTCATTAAGAAGCTAGAATTGCATCATCATAGGCATAAGAAATGAAATGAAACTTCTTTTGTTGTTAAGGGAATATTAACTGCATTTAGGAGATTTATTAGAGAAAGATTTCAATCTTTGTTTGTTGCATTGGTTTTTTGTTCCCTATCTCCAAATTAGTATTAACTTGCATTGAAGAAAGGTCTCTTTTCTCATATAGCTGCATGTAGGAGTTTTTTCAGATGACAGCGATAGGGCCTTGTAATTGAAACCTGATTCAAGATCAACCGTTAAAATTTATTGAATTAACCTAAGGAAGCATTGAAAATTAACACTCACATTTAGTGGTCTAGGCTAAATACATGTCCCAACGTCTTTAAACCTAGCAGTTGTCATTTGATTCGGCACTAGACAATGCTAGTACAGACTTGTGCTCCTCGTACCATCGTGTATATAAAGGGAGACCCCACTAGGTTTGAAATTCTTTATCCATTGGAAGCCGAGTCTGCTGCCTTGTAACCGTGATACACAGAACACAACATTCGGGGAGATTGCTTGCCTATACTTCTCAGTTCGCCGTGGGTATTCTGCAGTTCACGATTACCTGGTAATCCTTTTGCCTAGAATACCCTGAGTATTTATTTTTTATTTTTACTAACTCTTTAAATTTGAAAATGTCATCAAACACTTGTCCTTTCAAGCTCATTAATTCCAAAAGAGACTAGATCCACCTCATCCTTTTCTTGACTCTTAAAATATGAAAAGGAAAAGTTTTGTTTCAGTGTCTTAAAATTAACTTCCCATGAAATATTCTTGGTTAAAGTTATCTTCCTTAGTGTTTCTTTAGGGTCGATTCCAAGGGTAACATTCCCAGAGTCTACGAGTCAAGGGTTCCCCTCAGATGGGAATCTTAGTCCTTTTCCTTCTTTTGGAAACGCTGGTGCTCCTTATATGGCGACGTTTTCCCTTCCTGGGTTAACCATTGGTCTACCTGTCTAGTTGTTTTCAACCTCGGTGGTCCCGAGCATCCCAACACCTGTCCAAATGTCTCCTTCATTTGAATCACGTCACGATGACTCTAAGGTTGACCCCTTGCCTTGTTCCCCTATTTCTTCACCCTCTTCTTCTACTTCGCTTGGTGAAAGTTTGAAATCTAGTAACCAATATGCTAAGAAGAAGAAGAAGAAGACGCAGAAGAAGAAGTCAGATAAGCGAGAGGCCAACCATGCAGCTGTTACTCAAAATGCACTTCCCATAGAAAAACCTTCTGATCCTCCACAAAAGGTAAAATTCCCTTGTAGGATATGTAAGGGTGACCATCTCCTTCGAGACTGTCCTGGTATTCCCAGATTCTTAGAGGTATGGTCTCAAAATCTGGATCTACCATCCCCATCGACCTCTGGAGATCATGTCGATGCTGCATCCTCGGTTAGCGATGGTAAGAAGGAAGGGAGGATTAGATTCCCCTGTAGGTTATGTACAGGAGAGCATCTTCTTCACCTTTGTCCTCTTATGGACAAAGCTTCCAAATTTTTGGAAAACCTTGTAGCTTCTCAACCCCAACTTCCTGTTGGTTATCAGAGGCTTTCTTCTAACCCTCTCCTGGTTGGTAAAGAGATTGACTTGGATTCATATCTTGCCCATCCTTCTCTTCTCGAGAAAGACTCTCTTGTGTCTGTTCTTGACCAATCATTAGTCGAATAGAGTGTTGAATTAGTTCCACCTTCAGTTGATCTCTATGTTCCAGAAGAGAGTAGTGATAATATTACTCATGTTCTTCTCATCTCCTCAGATTCTCATTAATTAAAGAGTGACCCTCCCATCCCGATTATTCAGGAGAGTCCTTCTCCTATTCTGGTACAACATGGGGGCAATCATATGATACCCCCACCAAATAGTTATGTCGTCTCTTTTAATTGGAGTCAATTGACTGCTTTCCGTCTCCCATCTCATGTGCCTTTCCAAATTACAGTACAAGCCTATAATATGGTAGTACATGGCACTATATTAGATGAAAGCGTGTCTTTTAGCATCATGTCTTCTACTATTTGGCAAGCTTTGAGCTCCCCACAACTTGTGCCTATCACTCAGAATCTGTTAGCTTTCAATAGAGGAACCAGTGAACCCTTGGGGGTCCTTCCAAAGTTCCCTATTACTTTGGAAGGGAAGTCAACGTGATGGTAGTCAAAGATCCCTTTGATTTAAATCTTATCCTTGGATGTGACTATGTTTATGTCATGGGAGCTCTTGTTTCCTCACTTTTCCGTGTGGTTTGTTTTCCGCATGAAGGGAGAATTGTGATTATTGATCAACTGTCGTTCATTGGTCACCAGGCGCCTCCTTTGCAACCATCATCCCTTATCGACTCTTGTTTACAAGCAGTACCTTCCCCGCCTTAGGTCAATTATGTGGCTATCCGTTCCGTCTCCACATATGTTGATGATCACACAGATTGTATAGTACATTATGTACTGGGGGCATTGGAACCTGATATGTCTTTGGTACCAAAAGGCATGTATTCCTCCCGGAGTGTGGTTCTTCCATCTAGTGAAGACCTCTTGGGAGCCATGTTATCGTATGGTCTATGAAAAGATGAGTGAGGATAGTTCTTGGTCTTGTGACAACCTCGTTAAAAAATGAAACAAGGAGTCATGAGCATAGTTCTTTGTCTTGTGTCAAGCTTGTTAAAAAATGAAACAAGGGTCTCGAGGATAGTTCTTTTGCTATGTCAACCTCATTAAAAAAATGAAACAACTCCCTTTTCCAAATTGAGTCTTTGATTAAGATCTCGTAAAATCCCAGTCGAGTCTTTCCTAGACCTCGAAAGTGAACATTCATTCCATCTGCCTAGTTGACTGAAATGAAGCTTGGGGGGCATGTACCTCGATTGAGTCATTATGCTGGGGGCATGCAAACTTATAGCAAGCATAATTTTTCATTTCAAGCTTGTGTAAACATGAAACCGAATCCGAACATAGTTCTCCATGGTTCAGGCTTGTGTAAAATGAACCCATGCCCAATTTACATCTCATGATTGCTGTTTTTATCACTTAATTTATGCTTGATGAGCCTTGGTTGTTTCATTCCATCGCCACCATCTCTTTGGCCGATCATATGATTTCACTTGGTTGTTTTTCCTTTCCCGAGGGACCGCATCGATGAGTGGTTTTATTACCCAGCCTCTTGACCATTACATGTTTTCAGCAGTTCCTCCATTGCCAGAACTAGTTGCTACCCTTTATACCACTCGTTCCTCTAGGACAAGTCACCTTTAAGCTCTTTTCTGACTTGTAAAAAATGAAAATATCACCAAGTACTTTTCCCTTTTGAATCATTGATCTAATAATGAGATCTTAGACAATTATTAAGGTATTACAGACTCATGTGCATCGATTTGCCTATGTTACTTTGTGTAATGGATTGATAATATTGTTAAATACATAGACAATGAAGCAGTTAAAGAACATAATAGACAAACACACATAAACACAACAAGTTTAATAAGGAGTTCACCCAACACTCCTAGGCTACGTCTCCTGGTCTAGCCTTCAGTGGTGACCTCTCTATTATGTCTTCAGAAGCAAAGTTTTTACAAAAGTGAGCTCAATTTGAGTCTCACACAATAGATACAAAACAACAAGGCTTCACTTGGATCCCCCAAGTCTTTCTAAGTACACAGACTCTACTCACTGACTCTCTGTCTCTGTTTTATCTATGTCTCAGCACTACTTGTCTCTGTTTCTGGCAGTCTGTGGCTTTAAAGCCAATCAACGATGTCTGTTCGTTTCTCCTTCTCAGCTCTCTGGCTTCCCGGCCTTTGTCCATTCAAATCCCCTTATGAGCATTAGCAAATCATTGCTAAACACCTTCAGGAATGGTGGCAACTTGTTCTGTAACGGAATCGGTCATCAGGCCTTTGAAATTCCCAGAAATAGTGTTCTCTATTTACACAGAGAAACACACTAAAAACTGTGAAAATCCGCTAAATTGCCGCTTATCGGATTTGAATTATTATAGATTCCACCTTATAGCTCCTATCAGGTCTGCCTTTATATCGATTATCACATCTCCACTATTGATCTAAGAGATCTTGATCCAATAACTGAGGTTCATTTCGGGTGGCTCATTTGTACGGGGATTAACCATCCGAAAAGGGTGGTTTTCTCTCTCTAGGGCCTGGACACGTGGCAGCAAGTGTATGGGCTCAGGCGGAGCCCGGCCAAAACCACTTATTGCCTATGGCCCGCCTGAAATCCCGCTTGTTTCATGATTTCCCTTTGTATTTTAAAAATACATGAAAACATTGAAAAACCCTATAAAGTGGCTTTAGACGGACTTGAAATATTATATATTTGCATTCATAAACCTTTTTGGGTCTGGTTTCATCGCATCAGCACATTTCCTTCGTATTTCGTTTTTTTAACGAAAAACGCAAATACAAAGGAAAATGTCGTTTTCCAAATCTCAAAATATATGAAATGTCACCTATTTCTCCATCGGGTCTGGCTATCGCGAGTTAGGTCTATATCGGCCCCGCTCCATTATAATGCTCTGATGCAATGTTGCGATGCGATTGATCGCAATCGCATATCACACATACCCCGGGCCGTTTGTAAGCTCTCCTCTGTGGTTTTCCCACGTGATATTGCGATCAACTTGGGCCGTCGATCTGTGTGCTTGATCGACGGTCCTCGTTGACCCTGCTGATCGCTGTTGCATATTCCATGTGGTCTCCGCTGATAGCCTCCGCTTGCCACTACCGATTGCGATTTGCCATTCAGATCTAGACCGTTGATTGACCAGATCCAATGGCTCCTGTGCATTGCTCTATTGACCTCCGCTAGGCTTCATTTCATTGTTTTCTTTATGTGTTTGCCTCCTGATAGTGTTATACGACTTTTCTAAAAGTTCTTCTCATGTGATAGTTTTGGTCTTTAGAAGACTTAGAGGGTTTTCTAGGATCCATTTGGATCACGCCTTCCCATTGAAAAATCTTTTGGACCGCCAAAAGTTGGTTTTTAAGCATCAATCAAGTGAGGATACAACTTCCTCACTTGCCCAATATCTATCCATCTTACACTGCTTGGTTTTGAACCTTTGAGTCTAATTCTGAGGTACTCAACATCCCCTTTATGCGTAGTTCTCACCTTCCTATCCAGAACTGTATATTCCTGCAACTCATTGAGATATTCAGGCAACAGAATTTGCTCTTCGGGATCTTCAATCAATGAAGGTTCATATAGTATAAAGTTCTATGCATTATGACTGAATAGATATGCATATAAGCTGGCAAATCAAGGCGAAAAGCGTTCTCACCAATTTTCTCAAGTATCTTGAAAGGCCCATACCTTATTGGCTTCAACTTCTTACCTTCACCTTGCATTCTATCTTTGCTGATGTACAGCCAGACTTGATCACCAACTTGGAAGCTATGCTCAATTCGATGCTTATCATGCCTTTCCTTGTACTTGGCCTAGCTTCTTTCCATTTGTTCCTGCACTGCCTGGTGAATTTCTTGGATCTGTTCAATGAACTTGGTTGCTTTGTCCACATCACTGTGTCCATCAACTGCTATGTATTTACTAAAGACAAAATCCAAGGGAGACCTTGGTATAAAACCAAAACAAGTCTCAAAAGGAGATCATTGTGTAGAAGAGTGTTTAGCACGGTTGTAAGCATGTTGCACATAACATAAATGTTCATCCCAAAGCTTGGGATGCTTGCTGCAATAGCCCCTGAGCAACTGGATCACTGTCCTGTTGACCACCTCTGTTTGGCCATCTATTTGTGGATGAAATGCTGTGCTATTCTTCAATCTGGTGTCCATTAACTCCCATAAACTTGACCAAAACTTCCCAACAAATCAGGAATCTCGATCAGAGACAATAGAAGTGGGTAACCCAAAATGAACCCATACATGCTGAAGGAACAATTGTTTGTTCAACTGTAATCTGCTTGTTACAAGGTATTAAAATATACATTTTGCTGAACCTATCCACAATAACATATAAATAGTCATGACCTTTTCTAGATTTTGGCAATCCCCCAACAAAGTCCATGGAAACACTTTCCCAAGAATGAGAAGGAACTGGAAGTGGAGTGTACAAGCCTAGATTTCTATTGTTGGGCTTGCTTTTAGCACACATGGTACACCCTCTAATATATCTAGAAACCGTGTCATGCATTCTTGGCCAATAACAGAACCTTTGCAGCTATGCAACTGTTTTACTTACACCAAAATGACCTAATATTAGAGAAGTATGTGCTTCTCGGATTATGTTAACTCTTTCAGTTTGAGGAATGCATAACTTTCCCAAATGATACAAGAGTTGGTCCTTAACATGATAATCCAATTCTTCTACTTGTTTGCGATGAATTAAAGTTGCATATACATCTTTAAAATCTACATCTTGAGTATATTATTTAATGTAGCTTTCATGCAATACTGAATTATGCTTAAGTATAATAGATGCATCTATGATTGGTTTGGATAACATATATGCAACCTTATTGTGTATGCCTTTCTTATATCTGATGACAAGATGAAACCGTTGTAGAAACCCCATCCACCTATAGTGTCTTGATTGCTGCAATTTAGTTTGTGAGTGCAAATATTGAAGTGGTTGATGATCTGTATGTATAACTGTTTCTTTACCCAATAGGTAATGTTTCCACTTTTTCACACTCTGCATTAATGCATACAATTCTTTATCATATGTGGGATAATTAACTACTACAGAATTAAATGTCTCAGAGTGATAAAATATGGGCTTACCATGTTGCATCAACACTGCTCCCATGGCATAGTCACTGGCATCTGTTTCAATCTCGAATGGTCTTTGAAGATCTGGAAGTGCTAGTACTGGTGCTATACTAATTTTTTCTTTCAAGGTGTCGAAGGCTTTCTGCTATTTGCCTCCCCACTAAAACACCTTGTTCAATCATGTTAAAGGATGTAAGGGAGCTACAATCAAGGAAAAGTTAGCAATAAACTTTCTCTAATATTGTGCTACTCCTAGGAAGCTCCTAACTTCTGTATTTGGGTTTAGGCCAGTTCACAATGACTTCAACCTTAGAGGGATCTATCTTCAATTCACCACCCCCTACTATATGACCCAAATAATTTAAAGATGTTTTGCCAAATTCACATTTTGGTAATTTAAAATAGAGATTTTATCTTTTCAAAACACTTAGAGTCTGCTTTACATGCTTCAAATGTTCTTCCCATGTTTTACTGAAAACAAGAATGTCATCTAAATATACAATTACAAAAATCATCAATAAAAGGTCTGAGTACCATCATTCAAACTCTCATGAAAGTGGGCAGGAGCATTAGTTAAGCCAAAAGGCATAACTAGCCATTCATACAACCCTTGCTTTGTCTTGAAAGCAGTCTTCCATGCATCTTGTTCTGCTACTCTGACCTAATGATAGCCACTACACAAGTCCAACTTGGAAAAGTAAATAGCTTCTTTCAGCTGATCTAATAGATCATCAATGCGAGGAAGAGGATAACGATTCTTGATTGTTATTTTATTCAGTGCTCTGTAATCAATACACATCCTCCACAAACCATCTTTCTTTCTCACCAACACGATTGGAGATCCGCATGGTGATGTGCTTGGTCTTACGAACCCTTTATTGAGTAGCTCCTGTACCTGCTTCTTGATCTCCGCATTCTCTAAAGCGGATAAAATGTACATTCCGATGTTAGGCAATGGAGCATCTTGCTGCAAATGAATATCATGTACTATTTCCCTTTTGGGTGGCAGACCTTTAGGTTCTTGAAATAGGATATCATATTCTGAAACAACTTGTTTTAAATTAGCTTTCTGTTTAGCATCACAACCTTCAAATACATTGGTTTTATTAGGGTTCTTTTCCTTTACAACCATTAGTAAAAATTGCTTGCATGAATTTACAATTCTTTTCATCTGCCCTGAGTTTATGAGAGTGTAGTTATTTTTGAGCTGATGAGCTCATACAATATATTCTATTCCATCTTTTGTGAGTTGATACTTATTTTTAGTTCTATAGAAAATGGCTTTTCTATCATACAAGTAAGGACTTCCAAAACAATACCACATATATCTAATGGAACTATATCTAACTCAATCTCATCTACAAATGTTGCCCCAAAAGCAAACCTAAGTTTACATTGTCTAGTCACTTGTAGCTTTGCTTTATCACATACCCAACCTAATGGATATGGCTTCTTGTGAGGTGTGGTTAGTAGTCCCAACTTGCTTACAATTGCTTCAGAAATCAAGTTTACTTGTGATCCACTATCAAATTAAGTATCAATCTTTTGATGCTTGGAAATAACTCTAATATGAAAAATATCATGTCTTTTCCTCTCATTTTCTTCATTATCAATAGATTGTGTAGAATTACTAGTAGATGCTTCAGAATTTTTACCTTTTATACCTGTGGCTTTGACTATTGTTTCATCACCTGAGTCTGACCCCAAATCTTTCTGAATAGAAACAACAGTCTTCTTCTTCTTGCCATCGAACTTCTTGGGTTTCAGTTCCGGATGCAAAGACTAGCAATGTGCATCATCTTGTCCATCCTTCTTGCTATGAGTGCATGAAGGTTTGTCTTTTTGTACAACGGTTGCCTTTCTGCTTCTTCTTTTCCTTGTTCTTACTTGTAGTGGGTTTTGATGATCCCCCAATCTCTGGGTTCACATTCTTGCCTCTAGCCTCTAGTTGTGTAGCCTAAACTGATACCTCATCTATGCTAGTAGGGTTAAACATGAGAATGGTGTGCCTCAAATAGCTATGTAGACCACCTATATACTTCAACAACTTTAAGATGAGTATAGAGAAATGCCTAGAATTAAAGCTCTTTTTCTAAATTCCTGGGTATAGATTTGTACACTTTGACCCTTTAATTGGTGAAGAGTTTTCCAACTCATCATTGCTTGCTGCATATAAGCTAGTGGATAGAATTGTTTTTTAATGGCAGGAACAAATTCACTCTAGGTAGAAAGAATTTTACCATGCTTCTTCAAATCAGCTTGCGTTCTGCCTTCCCACCACACTAAGGTAGTTCCTCCAAGGTGAAGGCTGGCCAACTGAATATTTCTCCTTTCTGAATCGATGTTTTGCACCCTGCAATATACATCAATTTGTCTAATCCAATTATCTAGCTTTTCTACATTTAATTCTCCATCATATATTGGAAAATCAAATTTTACATCTAATTTAATCAAAGATGTTTTCTTCTTTTTATTTTCAGGGCTAGAAGGAGGTGTTGATAGAGGAGGCTCTTCCATTTTCCCTTTGCCTTCTGAATGTCCATCTAGAAGAAGTTCCTCTATTCCTTTGTCTTGTTTGGAGGTTGAAGTACTTTCACCTCGACCCTTCTTAAATTCTCGATACATCTCTTCTACCATGGCTCTCATGGTCATGAAACTATCCATGAACTGAGAGTTTGATTCCAAGGGAATTTCTTCTGCCATTTTCCTCCTAGGATAGACTCTTCCAATTTCTGGGTTAGCCTCAACCAGTTCTCCTTCTCCTAATTTGAGCTTTGACCTAGTTAGCATTCAACAATCCAACACAAGCTTGTCTAACCTTAACAAACCTAAAGCTTTGATACCAATTGATCTGATAAAGAGATCTTAGACAATTATTAAGGTATTACAGAATCATGTGCATGGATTTGCCTATGTTACTTTGTGCAATGGATCGATAAGATTGCGAAATACATAGACAATGAAGCCGTTAAAGAACATAATAGACAAACACACATAAACACAACAAGTTTAATAAGGAGTTCACCCAACACTGCTGGGCTACGTCTCCTGGTCCAGCCTTCAGTGGTGACCTCTCTATTATGTCTTCAAAAGCAGAGTTTTTACAAAACTGAGCTCAATTTGAGTCTCACACAATAGATACAAAACAACAAGGCTTCACTTCGATCCCCTAAGTCTTTCTGAGTACACAGACTCTCCTCACCGACTCTCTGTCTTTGTTTGCTCTCTATCTCAGCACTGTTTGTCTCTGTTTCTGGTAGTTTGTGGCTTTAAAGCCAATCAGCGTTGTTTGTTTGTTTCTTCTTCTCGGCTCTCTGGCTTCCCAACCTCTGTCTGTTTAGATCCCCTTCTGAGCGTTAGCAATCATTGCTAAACACCTTCAGGGGTGGTGGCCACCTGTTCTGTAATGGAATGGGTCATCAGGCCTTTGAAATTCCCAGAAACAACGTTCTCTATTTACACAGAGAAATACACTAAAAACTGTGAAAATCTACCAAACTGCTGCTTATCAGATTTGAATTTTTATAGATTCTGCCTTATAACTCTTATCAGGTCCACCTTTATATCGCTTATCGCATCTCCACCGTTGATCTGAGAGATCTTGATCCAACAACTGAGGTTCATTTCGGTTGGCTCACTCGTACGGGGGTTAACCACATGAAAAGGGTGGTTTTCTCTCTCTAGGGCCTGGACACATGACAGCCAGTGTATGGGCTTGGGCGGAGCCCGGCTAAAACCACTTACTGCCTACGGACCACCCAAAATCCCGCTTGTTTCGTGATTTCCCTTTCTATTTTAAAAATACATGAAAACATTGAAAAACCCCATAAAGTGGCTTTAAACGGACTTGAAATATTATATATTTTCATTCATAAACCCTTTCAGATCCAGTTTCATCACATCGACACATTTCCTTCGTATTTCATTTATTTAACGAAAAATGCAAATACAAAGGAAAATGTCATTTTCCGGATCTCAAAATATATGAAATGTCACTTATTTCTCCATCAGGTCCGGCTATCATGAGTTAGGTCTATATCGGCCCCGCTCCATTGTAATTCTCTGATGCGATGTTGCGATGCGATTGATCACAATCGCAAATCATACATACCCCCAGGCCGCTTGTAAGCGCTCCTTTGTGGTTTGCCGATGCAATATTGCGATTCAACTTGGATCGTCGATTTGTGCGCTTGATCGGTGGTCCTCATTGACCCTGTTGATCGCTGTCACATATCCCATGTGGTCTCCGCCGATAGCCTCCACTTGCCACCGCTAATTGCGATTTGCCGATTGGATCTGGATCGTTGATCGACCAGATTTGATGGCTCCTGTGCATTGCTCTGTTGACCTCTGATAGGTTTCATTTCACTGTTTTCCTTATGTTTTTTTCCTCCCAATAGTGTTACCCGAATTTTCTAAAAGTTCTTCTCATGCGATAGTTTTGATATTTAGAAGACTTAGAGGGTTTTCTAGGAGCCATTTGGATCACTTGTTAAAGAGAATAAAAATGAGGTGTCTGCTTTCAAGCTCTTTTCTGCCCTTTAAAAACAAAAAGATGGCTGAGCCCTTGTCGTTTCGAACTCATTAACAGAAATGAAATGTCATGCACCCAGTATAAGTTAACCCCTTTTTCGGGTTGGGATGCACTATTTACGAAAAA
This sequence comes from Pinus taeda, assembly GCA_000404065.3. Taxonomy (NCBI): domain Eukaryota; kingdom Viridiplantae; phylum Streptophyta; class Pinopsida; order Pinales; family Pinaceae; genus Pinus; species Pinus taeda. The sequence continues at coordinate 145,274 of APFE030317229.1, read as the reverse complement.
GGTACTCCTTGACTGAAATGGTCAAGTGGTTCTCTCAACTATCGTTTTCTACCTTTTCGGGCTCAAGAGACATAAATGTACGAAAAGGGGCCATGTGGAGTTTTATTTTCCATGTGTTTTTCAAACTCTCTAAACATGAAAAAGATACTGAGTTACACCTTTGTCGGACTCGTTAAAATATTAATTGACATCGGATTCGTCATCATGATGAACATGAGCTTCTTCTTCCTAGGGCTTGTTAAACTTACTAGGTCAAATTCATCTGAAGGACGAACTTACAGTGCGAGCATATGCTATCCCTTTCAAGCTTGCGATTAAAAAATAATTGGGGTACCTGCCAGAAATGGTGGGGGAAAATTTGGAAATCTATCAGTTGTGTCCGCAACTCACTCTTGAACATGACACTTTTTGCTTCGTGTTGGGTTGGGATATCCTCCTTTGAATCATTGACCTTTCTTGGGTTGGGCCATTCATTTTTGCCTTCTATTTGATCTCTGCCACGTCATCATGACCACCGATCCTATGGATCCAAAATCTGCCAAACTTCCAGTTGTGTCGCTGATATGTTCAAGAGTTGTCCTTCTATAGTTACATTTACCTCTGATTCTCTGTATTATCCAAAATCATTTTGCATCCTTTTGTATCGCGTCGATGATGTGGGATACATTATGGCCCTCCTTCGACACGGTCGCTTCTTGTCGACTTCAACTCATTATCCGGGAAGTTGACTGAGAGACTCCCTTCCAGTACCTCATAGCTTGCATTCCCTAATGGCAAGTTGATCATACTCGATGAGAAGTTCACATCATTGGCTTTCGATCAAGTGATTTCATGGGTGTTCGACTTCAGTTCCTCTTCGCATTCCGTGGATTGTTCTGATAGTACCTTGAGGACCATTGTCATTATTGGTGGTTTCTCTTGTGCTTGTTAACAGTTTACATCATTGACTGGTAATCAAGTGACTTTCTAGCATGTTCGACGTCAACACATCTATTCACATGTTAGAATATGTTCTTTGATCTGGTCATGTTGGAGCACAAGACCCTGAACTTAGATCACAAAAGTCCAGGTTACAAAGTGATGTGACATGTTTATGTTGATATGCATGTCTCTTTTAGATGGATGGCTCTGACCATACCATGAGTTATCATATGTGATCATTCTCATTATTGGATGGCTGTGACCATACCTTGGTTTCATTATGATCCTCTTTGACGGATGGCTGCACCCATACCTGGATCCATTTATATGATCATTCTCTAGGTGGCTACGTCCATGCCATGATTCATGTATCATTTGACAGAGTTCTCAGTTATGTATATGTATCTGTACTTTCTTGCAGGTTTTCTGACGGCAGACTACAGTTCCCCGCACTGATTCATAAAGCATTTTATCCCTCACTCTAGTTCAGCCTTCACGCTTTAGGGGGCATCTGTTACACAACAGTTTGTGACTGTCCCAGCACTCCCCATTCCTTGATCTTGGAGGACCTCTACAATGAACCCTACATGCTTTCCCTTCATGAAGAAACCCCCATTGTGTCCTTCTTCATGAGCATATCAATTCACTTTTGCACCATTTCCCCTTGAAACTTCTGTTTTGCCCAGTTTACAAGATCGGCGCTAATGGCCGTTATCTTCCCCACGCTGATGTGTAGATATTAGCACTATCCCTAGTTCTAACCGAAGTGACTGAGCTGTGTTCCAGTTGGGCTAGTCCTATTATGGAAAGTTTTTTAAATAAAGAGCCGAAGCTTCCAGTTCTAGAAGCTTCGTAATGGAAGTCTGGTAAATGATTTGGACGGATGGGGTTGAAGATGTCAGTTTGGGATCCTTTCCCCTATAATGGTGGAACTACCTCAAGAGATAAGACCTTCTCCCATGAGAAGAAGATCCATCTCCCATCCATTCATCCTATATAAACCTCCCTTTTTCCCAAGCACAAGCTAGTGTAAGGGTTGATAGTGTTAATGTTGGTGTGCTAGTGCTAATTAAGTTTGGAGTAAACATCAAGCTATTCATAGTTGTAGCTCTCTAGTTGTGTGAGGGAGAAGTGTGAATTTGGTTTAGTGTGAAGCCTAAAGGGAAGAGCCTTATATTATTGTTGAGGCCATCATGGAATGCTAGTAGAAGTGTGCGTTTTGTCGAAGGAGAATGACGATGTCAAGACAATGGTTGTAATCTCTTCTTGATTCAATATATATGAAACTATTGATTGATTTCCTACATGATTTTCCATCTCACATATTCATGGCTTAATGTTTCTTGACTTGTTAAGTAGGTTGAATTACAATTTGTCTATTATCATGGTTGTTTACTTGTTTCAGGTGCTTGAAGAAGGAAGCAAGAGATAGCTGGAGCGAGCAAGAAAGGACATCATCAAATGGGATAATCGTACTAATAAGTAGGCCCTCTTAATTGGTTCTAACCTAAGGAAATATCCCATAGAATGTATTAGTTGTGGCTAGACCCATTATCGGGCTAGAGGAATTTGTTTGTGAGTGCACTTATAATTTTACTTCACCACACTTACCTTCAAAACTATTACAGTCGGCTACTCAAAGTCATCCAAAGGTATTTCACTTGTGAGGGAAGGTTAGAAAGGTTTATCAATATCACATTAGACTCCTTATGCACTTGATTTCCAAGAAGACTCTGAATTTTCCCTACTATTTGTTCAAGAGTTTGGGTAAAATGGTTGAGAGAGTGAAAGCAAAGAAAGGAAATCATATGCCCAGTTTGTTTCACTTTTCCTTGATTAAATTGTTAGTATTGAATGAGCTTGAAAGGAGGAAAATATCATGGGAAATTTTCTTATCAGGTGCGGGTCTACTACCTCAGGCATACGGCTCCCCTATGGATACTTTTGAAGAGAAAGAAGAACCTAAAACTGAGGCAGTGATTAAAACAACAACAAAGGAAGTGATTTAGGGCAAGAGGATAAATAGAAAGGGAAAAGAGAAAGTTTAAACATCATAGGAGGAAAGATAGTTTGTATTTAGGCCAAGAACTAGGTTGAGGACCAAGCAATTCATTGAGGAGCCAACTCCTCAACAAGTTGCTACTATTCCAGAAGACAAGCAAGAGAGAGACACATGAAGCACAGAGTGTCCAAACAGAGGAAGAAGATATTGAATTTCTAAATTGAAAGATGACCTTTCTAGGGCACATATCAAAATTGATTCCTTGAAGAGGTAGAACAAAGGACTCAGACATGCAACCTCACAGGCATCTCAACAAGTGGAGGGGTCTAAAGGGCCTTCTAAACCTACTGCACAAGAGAAAGGTAAGAAAGTGATAGATGTTGAACATATGGAGGAGCCTAAAATGAAACTGAGGAGGCTTGTGACCAAAGTAAAAAAAGCTACACTTGAAGGGAAGAAAAAGTTCAAAGGAGGTCAATAGTTGGTCAAAGCTTGGAGGTCTACCACATATTGCTCCGCAAAGTGACTATTTTAGTCACCATTTTAAAAAACGATTATATACCAGCTGGAGATGAAGTTTGCAAAATCAAAAGAGTCAACTTTCTAAAACATAACAAAGAAAAAAACATCCAATTTTTGGACAGGTGTCATAGATTGGGAGATTAAATTGCATCTTTAAAGCATATTTTTTAGTCTTTGCAATTTATTGTTTTAGGCGTGATCTTGAGGAACAGAATCTGAGGAGACAGGGAAGAATTTGATGAAACTGAGAGAGGTTTATCTCAAAAATAAGTTCATCTAGAGAGAAAATTTATCATTTTATGCACAAGTGTCATGGTTTTGGAAATACAGGTGTCACTTGGAGACCCAATTTTCATAATTTCCTACAGCCAGAATTCTGAAATTTGTTTGAAAATTCAATTTGTAAATTCGAATTTTGCAATTTTGGATGTTGTTGGGTTAAAATAGAGCCTTAGATGATTGTATGTAATTTTGGTTTGGTTTGGGTAGGAAGGCATGGTGCAACCAGAAATTTAAAATTCTGCTGCACATATGTTGCACAAGTGCTGCACATATGTTGCACAAGCGCTGCACATTTGTTGCACATGGTGGAATTGAGAATTTTGAAGCTGTCATGTGCCAAGGAAGGTGTGGAATGGTTACCTTTCCACCTCACTGACCTGGTCATCAGCCTTCCATCATCTAACTATCCTCTAGTGTACAGGTGTGCATGCCAACTTGGAGTCACTGCGAAACCATTGCGCAACACAAGTTCTCTGTTGTTTTTATTTTTATCTTGAATTTGGAACCATATTATTGTGATTGATAAGGATAATTTTGAGGCTTAGCGGATAAGGTTATTATCTAGATAGGGTTAGCTAGATAAAATAAAGTATTTTATGTTTTTTTCTTTCTGAAAAGGAAAAGGTTGCAATTTTCATGGTTTCTTTTATTTAGTTTTTTGGTTAAAAAACACAATGTGGATAAATTTAAATTGATTCGATCCACGTAGTAGATAAATCATGCAATGTATCTAGTAATATGATCTTATCATGTTGTCAATGTATTTAAGACCATAAAAAACTATGAATAAGGGTTAATCGACAAATACAAGAGACATATCTTAGTGTATGCAATAATTTTTATGCGATGATTAATGAAGAAGACTTGAGTCGTTTTTTCTTCATCTAGTCATATTCCATTTCTTTCGGTTCAGTTATTCATAAATTTATTGTCTTTAGTATTTGAAAGGGATGAATGAATGCACACCTCATCTAAGACATATGCTCCATTTTATTTCGAATAATTTTCATGTATTTCATTTGAAACTGAGTATGAAATTCATCTCTAGACTCTTTATGCTTAGTGGATTCTAATATTTTTCTTCTTAACCATATACTACAACTAATTTCAAAGATCCAAAATGTTGACTATCTTTCCCTTAATACAGAACTGCTCATTATCCTGCTTTAATCATTGAGATTTTCTAAAAAAGGATACATGTCGATGCATGCCTCTGTCATTTTGTCATTGAACCTTTAAAAATTAACACAAATTCATTTATCCTGTCCTTAAGAGCTAGCCTAAAATTTGAAAAACTCAATTGTTTAATTGACTGAAAGACCCTATAGAGAGAGCCCTCTCTAGACTAGAAGGGCTAGATTCTGGTCCAAAAGAGGTTTGGGGTTACCTCTATAGTCCTTTCTCAGCCTAAAGGAATTTACATAGTGCTATCTTGGTTCCGTTTCCAAGGATTGAACAGTCACATTTTCCCTGGGTGTGAACGATAAGGATCAAATCTAATTGCTAATGGTGAACAACAATTGGACATCAAAAGGCTGAACCATTCACCTAGTGACTCTAATCAAGTAGAACCCATATTTTCAAGTTTTACTAGTGTCTCCACATTTTCAAGATAAATTCTAAACCCAAAAGGTATGCTCCCATGAATCGAGATCATATTTCAGCCTTCCCAAATCACATGCCTTGGGTAGATTGGCAATTTTTTTTTCCAAAATTCAAATATGAGGACGAAGATGATGTTGTTGTACATTTGGTAAAGGAATTTACAAAGTGCTAACACCAAGAGCTCCTGAGGTTATCTTACTATGTCATTCTTTTTATTTTCCATTTGTTCATTCAATTTGTCTTCAAACTCTATATGGGGATCCTCCTCTTGTATAACTACTACATATTTATTTTTATTATTTGTTTTCCAAAACCTAAGTTCAATTTCATTTATGGGAAAGGAAGTGATAACATAAGTGGGAAAAGGTTGTAGTTTGATTTTTTGTACAAGTTGACGAGGTTTGTTATTAGGCTTAGATATGGGTTGTGCAAACAATTGTGTCGGCCTAGAAGGATTTGAGTTAAATGATTGCTACATTTGTTGTGAAGATGGATTGACATTTTGAGGTAGTGGTAGTGGTTGTGGCTATTGTAATGGAGGTGTTAATGGTAATGCAGATTGTTGCTGTGTGTGATAAGGTGGGCTATACCCTTGTTGGTACTAAGGCACATTACGCGTATATGGAACATAAGGTAGATATTGTGGTTGGTAATGGGAATATGAAGGTACTAAAATTTGGGATTGAAAGACATTCCCATAAGGGTTTCCCTTCCATCCTTGATTCCATGGTAAATTCTGAGGTGGCTGGGTTGACCATGGAGGACAAGATGTCTGAGTGTTTCTTGGTTGAAACTAGGGAAAAGATGACATATTAGGGTCGTGATAACGATTATTGTTTGGTGTCCTCCATGGTGGTCTTATAAAAGTTTGAGGAAGCTCACTTGTTTCAGCCCCTCCTTTATAAATAGATTGTAATCTTGGTAAAGAAGGGAACTGTTCATTGGGGTGATCATGGGTGTAAATTCCATAGACTCCTACTAGATTTATAGGAAATTCCCTCTCAACATGTTTTATTCTACATTTAGGACAAAAAATGGCTAAAGAAACCTTCTCTTCCTCTTGATTTTTAGAGTATCTAACTGGTCACTGATAGTATTCAGGATGTTTGTTTTAAAATTTTCCAAAAGGTTCCCTAGTCCAGTTCGAGTAACACCACCTTGCATAGGTTTAGAATTCCTAGACACATAATGCCTTGGGCTATCATGAATTTTTTTGACTACCTTCTCTTGGCTTATGGAATAAGTTCTACACAACTAAGCTATTTTAGCAAAATGTTTCTGATCAGGAGGATCTTGTCATATCAGTTGCACAGGTTCAGTTTCATCGTCAACATTCAGTGTACGGTGTCTTCAACTTCGACAGTGATGTTTATGGTTAAGGTTGTTCGGTGTTGGTTTTAGTTCCCCAGTGATGTCAATAGTTGATATGGTGTTGTACCTGGTTGTCAACAAGTGGTTTTCGTCAGTTCCACTAGGATTTGGTCGTCGACATTGGTTTGTCACCCATCTCGTAGGATTTGTTCATCGACATGGGTTGTCATCTGCCTTGCAGAGTTCGGTTGTCGACAAGGGTTTGTCTTCATGTGATGTCACCAATGTCGCTTTGTGACAAAGAAATGTGTAATGGGTTTATGTAAAAATTTGTAAGTCTTTGACACTAAAACACCTAATCCTATGCTAAACCATAACCTATACCTAAACCATACATTACAAATAAAAAAAAGGCATTAACCCTAATCTACAAACCTCTCAGACCATTGTATAAACATTACAATACATAATCCTAAAGTTCAACCCTTTTGGGCCATGTTATAGTAACCACTATGTAATAAAACCATAATACATTGCAAAAAACCATATAGCAGTCCATAACTGTAGGGTTTAGACCGTGTCGGAACCGTGTCATGTGTGCGGATGGGAGTAACCGCTAGGTATACAGTCGACATGTCAGCAGTTTCGGTGGAAGTCAGGGTTTATAGACAATAGCTTAAACTGCACATAGAATCCACCTAACCTCACATGTGAATGGAGTAAAACAAATCCGCCAACGACTAACCTCGTCGGAACTGCATAGTGGGTTGATAGTTACGGTCAGGGTTAACTATGATATGTGAATGTCGGGATTAAAAAAATTGTCAACTATCAAAGTCAGCGGAACTGCTGGAGCCCAAACCGCCGGGGTTATCCACCTGCACACATGCATTGTCACCCTCCTCAGCCCAGTTAGCTAACCGCTAACTGTTTTCAGGTTATTATAAGGTTGAAAAGTGGGTTTTTTTAGTCAAATGTGGTTATTTGATTACACCTAAGACCTAATAACATTAAAACTCATAACCAAAACCTTAATTTAACCCCAAAAGTCAGTCAGTTCATTCCTAAACTTGGCATGAAAGAGTTTGAATGTATTTGCAGGGTTATAAAGGCAGTTTTTCTCATTAAAGATGGGAGAGAGTGGTTTTGAGTATTATGTGCAGATTCTGGAGAATATAGGTTGTTTTGTTTTAAGTGTAACAGGAGCATCCAGAGTCAGAATTGGGAACCGTGACAGGCATTGGAAAGCTTGTTTAGAGAGCTTTCTTATGATAGTGACCAGAAGTACCTATGTGCACATTCATTTTGGTCATTTTTTTGTGTAATTGACCTCCTCAGATTTAATCCTAATAAAGCAGTCACTCATCTTGTATGCGAACCCAGAGACGTAGTCCATTAGGGATGAACTCCATAATCAATCTTGCTGTCTAGTATCACTGTGTTTTGCTGATTTTCACTTCTATTTTACATCTTGCTTATGTTTTTCATTTATCGTAAAGTCTTTCTTCTTAAGCATTTCCCACGATAAAAGCACTTTCAATTAACATTCAGTTCACTAATGGCATTAATCAATTCGACATCAGTTTGACATATGATCATTTCAAATCATATAATTTGGTATCATAGCAGGTCGCGTTTATAGAATTTTTCAGTGAATGTTAACCAGGTCAAAGTCACAACGTGGAGAAGGAATCCTCGAGGAGATTGATCCAGAGATTGGAAAGCGAAGATTTGTTCATAAGTCGACCATGACAGGATCTGTGAAATGCCATAAACTAAGATGAGCGATGAATAGTTTCAGCAAGCATTCTTGAGTATGTAACATATTTTGGGAGAACTAAACAAGGATAGTAAGGCGAGAGATGCAACTTCTTCTTCAAAGGCATCAAAGAAGGAAAAAGGTAAAGGCAACGCAGATAAACCACCTTCACCTCCATCATCTCCATCATCATCATCATCTTCTTCTTCTTCTAGTTCAGAATTTGAAACAGAAAAGAAACCTAAGAAAACATCTCTTTTGAAACTTGATGTAAAATTTGAATTACCTATTTATGATGGAGAAATGAATCCTGAAAAGTTAGATAATTGGATTAAGAAATTAGAAGTATATTCTCGTATTCAGAACATCTTTGATAATAAAACGAAAATTCAGTTAGCTACACTTAGAATGGGGGGGAACAACGTTAATCTGGTGGGAAAGTAGAACTCAGATAGATGTAAAGTGGAAAGTTAAGGTCATCTCTTCATGGTCTAAGTTTCTAAAAGCTCTTAGGAAACAATTCTATCCTGTAGGATACATGTAGCAAGCTGTTATTGATTAGTAGCATTTGAGGCAAGGTAAAGGGCAGAGTGTTCAGGAGTTCACAAAGAAAGCATTGGTGCTTGGTATTTCTTTGGATACACGTGAAACTTTATTAAAATACATCGACAATTTACATTCATATTTGTAGCATACATTATTGATGTTTAATCTTGATGATTTTGATGAAGTGTGTGTTCAAGCCATACATATTGAACCAGGTGGAAGACCATTCAAGTTTTCACGACAATCATCCAAAGAGTTGGAAATCAAGGATTCCAATGACAGTAAGGGGAAGAACAATCTGAAGAGAAAGAAATCAACGATAGCTCAGAAGGAAAGACCTACTTGTTCTCATTGCCAGAGAATCAGTCATGATGAATCTAAGTGTTGGAAACTTCATCCCGAACTTAAGCCTAAAACGTTCCTTAAAGAGAAGGATGAAAAGAAAGCAATTGCAGTAGTCCAGCAAGATCTAGGTTCTGATTTAGGTAATGCAAGAGGATAATTGCCATAGTTTCGATAGGTAAAACTTCTGACGCTGGTTCAAGTTTGAATATTATTGCATCTTCATCAAACATAAATCATTCAAATGAGGATAAAAGAGTTGAATTATTTAACATAAGAATAAATTCTAAGCACAGAAAGATAGATACAATGTTTGACAGTGGATCACAGGAAAATTTAATATCTGAATATTTAGTTAAGAACTTGGGTTTGGAGGCATGGAATCATCCAATACCTTACCCATTAGGATGGATAAATAAATCAACTCAGATAAAAGTCACAAAACAGTGTTGATTAAGATTTCCCATTACAACTAATTACATTGATGAAGTGGAATTAGATGTGGTTCCAGTAGACATATGTGGAGTTGTCTAAGAAAGTCCTTATCTTTATGATCATGCTGCAGTGTTTTATAGAAGAGAGCATAAATATCACCTTAAGAATGATGGGGTTGAATTTATTGTCAGGGCACATCAAAGTAAAAATCACTTGAATTTAGTTGTTTCTAATAAGATGAAGCAATTAATAATTTCAAATAAGAGATTTGTAATCATGTGTGTAAAGGAACAACATAAGAATCGACATGATGTTTGTTCAAGTTATGAGTCTCAGCTTAAAGATGGTTTGATCAAAGAGGTAGAAACTTTTCTAGTTCTATTTAAAGAAACAAAACATCTTACTCATAAGCAGGGAATACAACATGAATTACAGTTAATGCCTAAAGCTCCTCTTCCTAATGTCAGAATTAATTATTTCAGTCCAAGTTTGGAAGTTATCAGTTACAGGGATGCAAGTTAATATTGGGGAAAATCAGTGTTAAATTTCTCTTGTATTGTGTCACCATTTCATGTTTCAAATAGTTTGGAAGCCTCTTTTCAAGTGGAGAGGAAGCCTATTTGTTTTCATATCAAAGCCTTTTCTAAAGTAGTGTCAAAATATCCGATATGTCTAAGGGAAACTTATGCATCAATGGAAAATGCTAATCAATGGAGACATCATTTAATGAAAAAGGAAACAATGATTCAAACAAATCAACAACCATTTCAATACTTTCAAAATCAAACTAAGTTGCAACAGTTTTCACCTTACAGTTTGATGAGTTTATCGCAGCAAGTTCACTTAGTAAACAGGAATTAGGAAAGTAAATCAAGTCAAATAGTTGGTATGAGGTCAAGAATGTCTTTGATTGTCTTTGTCATTCCACAATATAGATTGTTAATACATGTCAATAGCATTGAACAATATCCTATAGAGATTGTTTTCAAAGATGTTTATGAATCACTAATTCATGGTGTTTTGTGGAAAGAAGTCAATTTCATGTTCATAACAGGTTGTTTGACCATCTTTGCAAGTTATGCATATTGTAGATGGATGGAACAATTCCTAGATTCAAAGTGTGCCATGATCAGCATCATCATGGTCATCACTTTCATGTGGTTGATCGAATGCATTGGTACATCTTCCAGACAAGGTGGAGAGTGAGGGAGCTCTACCCTCATCGACTATCTATTTAAGTTAAAATTTTGTGGTCCAAAAGCTTTCAAGTGGAGAGGATTTATCCAGGAGGATCTTGTCAGATCAATTGCACAGGTTCAATTTCATCGTCAGAATTTAGTGTCCAATGTCTTCAGCTTCGACAGTGATGTTTATGGTTTAGGTTGTTTGGTGTTGGTTTAAGTTCCCTGGTGATGTCAATAGTTGATATGGTGTTGTACCTGGTTTTTGACAAGTGGTTTTCTTCATTTCCGCCAGGATTTGGTCGTCGACATGGGTTTGTCATCCGTCTTGTAGGATTTGGTCGTTGACATGGGTTGTCATCTGCCTTGCAAAGTTCGGTTGCCGACAAGGGTTTGTCGTCATGTGATGTCATCAATGTTGCCTTGTGACAAATAAGTGTGTAATGGGTTTATGTAAAAAAGTGTAAGTCTTTGACACTAAAACACCTAAACCTATGCTAAACCCTAACCTATACCTAAATCATACATTACAAATAAAAAAAGGCATTAACCCTAATCTACAAACCTCTCGAACCATTATATAAACATTACAATACGTAATCCTAAAGTTCAACCATTTCGGGCCATGTTACATTAACCACTATGTAATAAAACCACAATACATTGCAAAAAACCATATAACGGTCCCTAACTGCGGGGTTTAGACCACGTCGGAACAGTGTCATGTGTGCAGATGGTAGTAACCGCCAGGTATACAGTGAGCATGTGAGCAGTTTTGGTGGTAGTCAGGGTTTACAAACAATAGCTTAAACTGCGCAGAGAATCCACTTAACCTCACATGTGAATGGAGTAAAACACATCTGCCAACAGCTAACCTCGTCGGAACCGCATAGTTGGTTGACAGTTGCGGTCAAGGTTAACTGTGATATGTCAATGTCGGGATTAAAACAACTGTCAACTATCAAAGTCAGCGGAACTGTTGGAGCCCAAACCGCTGGGGTTATCCACCTGCACACATGCATTGTCACCCTCCTCAGCCCAGTTAGCTAACCGCTAACTGTTTTCCGGTTATTATAAGGTTGAAAAGTGGGTTTTTTTAGTCGAATGTGGTTATTTGATTACACCTAAGGCCTAATAACATTAAAACTCATAACCAAAACCTTAATTTAACACCAAAAGTCAGTCAGTTCGTTCCTAAACTTGGCATGAAAGAGTTTGAATGTATTTGCAGGGTTATAAAGGTAGTTTTGCTCATTGAAGATGGGAGAGAGTGGTTTTGAGTTTTATGTGCAGGTTTTGGAGGATATAGGCTGTTTCGTTTTCAACGTAACAGGAGCATCCAGAGTCAGAATTGGGAACCGTGATATGCATTGGAAAGATGGTTCAGAGAGATTTCTTATGACAATGACCAGAAGTTCCTGCATGCACATTCAGTTTGGTTAATTTTCTGTGTAATCGACCTCCTCGGATTCAATCTTAAGAAAGCAGTCGCCCATCTTGAAAGCGGACCCAGAGACGTAGTCCATTAGGGACGAACTCTGTAATCAATCTCGTTGTCTAGTATCGTTGTGTTTTGCTGCTTTTCACTTCTGTTTTATATCTTGCTTATGTTTTTCATATGTCGTAAAGTCTTTCTTCTTAAGAAGTTCCCACAATAAAAGAACTTTCAGTTAACATTCAATTCACTAATGGCATTAATCAATTCTACATCAATTTGACAAATGAACATTTCAGATTAGTTTCTTATATATGTAACAAGAGCTTAAGATTTTTAAGATTTCAATACATTCTTCCCTTAGCCCTTTGAAGAAAACAATCCTAAAGGTTCTCTCATCCAAATTACCTATTCATGATTTATGGTAATGATAAAGGAATCTTTCAAGATATTCTTCCAAACTCTTGGATTCCATTTGCTTCATTCTAAAAATGTCATTAATATCTATACTTTTGCAATAATCTTGATATTTTTTGAGAAATACAAATTTCATATCATCCCAAGAATAGATAGTGTGTTCTCCCAAGCTCATGAGCCACCTAAGGGATGAATCTTTCGGGGTAGCAGGAAATAGGTTGAGCTTGTGTGCATCATCATGATAGTTATAACTTCTAGAAAGGATATCAAACTCAAACAGAAAAGAGTTAGGTCTTGAGAAGACGTACCATGGAAAAGTGGAAGGGATGCCAAATGTATGTTTTTCATAGTAATATCCAAGATTGGAAATCAAAATGTGGTCTTTGATTCTTCCTCATTCTCCTCAGTTCCTCCTATATGTCCATCTCGTATGTCACCCTTAAATAGGGTATTGATTCTATCATTGTTCCCACCATTTTCCTTATCATTGTTTCTGTTATTGTTTCTGTTCTCTTCACCTCCTCAATTGTAAGCCATTCTTTCAAGAGGTCCAAAAGTAGTAGGCTCTAGTGTATTACTCCAACTAGAAGAAGATTCAACTGAGCTAGGTTTTATATGCCCAAGCCCTAAGTCTCTTCGAGTTCCTCCTACTGCAGATTCCACTTGTGAGACTACCACTACTTCTGTTCCTACAACAACTCCTAATATGGTCTGTTCTTGCTGTGGTGCGCCTTCAAGTTGTAATTCCCCCTCTAAGTGGAGTATTTGCTTTTCTAAGGCCACTATTGTAGTAAAGCTTTCTTCTTCCCTCTCTGATGCCTACATTATGATTAGCAGGGTTATTGTGGGGTGGGGGGGGGTCAGGGTCTTTGTAGGACCAAATAGTTCTAAAAGTGATTTCATACTCTGAATAAATCTTCACTTGCTATCTCTAGGTCTACCTCTACTTTTACACATAAGAAAAGAATAACTACAAAAATTGATTAGGGACAATCAGACTTTGGAGCAACCCCACCATAGTGGATGTGTGGCTCTTCACCTATGTCTTACCGTACTTTCTCCGCCCTCTAATTGTCCTTCAAAATCCCCATCACACACATGTATCTACCAAAAGAAAATATTATCTGTACTATTTGCAACTCCTTGGAAATAACGCCAAAAATGTTAGGGTTTTTATATGTTCTTTTAATTCCCTATATTTTTAAATTTCAATCCAAAATTTGTAATCTTAGAGTTGCAAAATATGACAGTTCATATCCAAGTTCACTTCTCAAACTAGTACTGAATTAAGTACCAAATGTTCTTTCCAATATCTGTCCCTAATTTGAAATAATCCCATTACTTACTAAAAGTCTACTAAAGTAAAGAAGCCTATTTTGTCTTCCTAATAACACACATAATTCAAATCGATATTTTATCTTCAACAATCATACATTGAATTCCTTACTAGAAACAAACTCAATAATACCATAACCTAATTTCAAAATTCAATTCAAGTAATATGTTCCACTCAATATCTTCACATAGAACTAACCCCAGGGTCAAACTAGAAAGTGAAAATCAATCCCATGTATGCTATTAAACTCAAATATTCATTCACATGACTCTCTAATTTCATAAATCCACTTGAAGCTAATTGAATAAAAAAATAAATGATCGACAGTCCATACGCAGTCTTATGGAAACTCTCAGATATTAAACATTGGTTGTAGAGACTTTCACTAGAAATTTTGATTCACAGAAAGTAAGGTATTTCGTTTTAGATTGAAGGTTGTGTTTTAGTCTCAAGACTATGTAAAAAATCAACCTTCATAAATCCAATTTGAATTAAAACATATTCATTCAATCTAAGCAATGCTTGACAAAAGAAAAGCCTATATACTCAAGCGGTTCCTATAAAAATGTTTTCATAAACTTAAGAAATTTAAATAGAAACCTATCCTTTTAATAATCAATCATAAACAAAAGTTTGAAAGGTAGAATGTTGAGATCTATAAAAGATTTAAAGGATGTTTGATCACATTTCTAAGTACTAAATATCTAAGAACCACAACAAAACAAATATTCCAAGTGCAATTACTCTATGCTAATCCACACACACATTTCCTATCTAACTATAATCAATTACAGGACTTAGATGAGGTCGATGGTGGGCCCTTGCCATGACCTTAGACAAGATAGATTACCACAATAATTTTATAGATTAGATACACAAGAAGTTATAAGTATAAAAGTCGATATCACTTATATTAATAATCTTCAATAAATCATGAGTACAATAGTTCCAAACTGAATTAAAACAGAGTCATATAGTGTTCACAGTCACAATTCTTCTTTGCTTCATCTTGCTAACCCCTAACACTAGTGCTTGGCCCTCTTAAAGAGATCACAACCTAAATATATTTGCAACTAAATAATCAAGAAAAATAATGCAACTATGATCTGTGCTTATTTAAGATAAGCCAAATTCTCAAATATCACTTGTTCATTCTATCATATCCACAACAATCTAATTGTAGTACCATCATTAGGATGAAGGCATTGTTAATATTGTCACGAACAAGAGAATCTGCCTCAAAATGTCCATCAGTTTGACTGGTGCCAATTCCAGAATAAGGTATCAAATGGAGTACAAAATTAGGTACCAAATGGTTGCCTAATGCACTTCGAGCTAGATTCTGAATCACTAGTGACTTGTGAATGCATTCAAGTCTCCATCCTCATATTTAGGAATACTAACAATAATTCAGTCAAAGTGAGTCAAAAGAGTATGAATTTGTTTTAATTTTATTTGAACTAACAAAAGACATGTAAAAACAGACCTAATTGTGACTCTTACCTCCATTTATGAACTAAAACATTTTAACTAGTATAAGGTGGTTTTGAGGTGTCAAAAGGAGAAAAATGGAGTAGGATATAATGAAAGATAACAGGTTAAGGTGTCAAAAAGGGTGACAAAACTAGTAACCAATAGAAGCCACTGCCAGGCTCTTCTTCAAGTGGGCATGGGTGCATTTGGGATCCTGCAGACCATCATATCAGATCAGGATAGCAAGTTCCTAAGCGCATTGTTGGTGTCAAATTATGACTGTCCATCCCACTTAAAATTCTCTTTTGACTATCAATTTTGACCATTTAACCTTCATATTCCAGCTATAACCTTAGAAACTAAATGATATGATGTCATTATTATTATTTTTAGCTTGGAATTAATTTTTGAAATTATTATGTTAAAAATGACATTTTTCAAAAAATTACAAGAAGTTGTGACTTCCTGTAAATGCTAGATTGTTTGACATGTTGCACAACAGGTGAGCGAAAGTGAAGATTGTGGGCATGAAGTAAAATGTACACGGATGGTGGATCACCTATCCACTTTCAGTTTTGAAGAAAACAAGTGTCCGGTCAACGCTTGTCAAACCCATCCACTTCAACAAGTTTTCCAGATTTTGTGAAGAGAATAATTTCTATTTTGAGAATTTTTGCATAAATAAAGGAACTAATTCAATTTCGACCTTCTTGGATGTAATTAATAGAATTCTATTAAGATATTAGGGAGGAGGAATAGCTTCTTTTGTTAGAAGGATTTATTATAAATAACCTATGAAAGAAGACTATTGTTTAGAGCTAGATTGTAAACATATGAACGTACAACTTGTGCATTTTTGATTCCAGACTTAATACAAACTTCATCATCAAGTTTATGTCTCAAGATCCAGTGATTACACTCTTCTGAATCGTTTTATAGTGTGCTTGTGAAGTGATTGAAGGGCCCTCGTCACTACGCTCGTACACTCTGTTTTTTTTAAGTTTCCTTACTAGCTATATATTCAAATTCAAAAATCAGAAGTTATTTTGTGTAGAAGTAAAGGCTGTGTTATTAGAATTATCAATTGAAAAGAGCTTGCATTTGTTGTGAAAAGAACCTTGTGAACGGATTCAACTAATTCTATTCTTGAAATTGATATATATGCTTGCTGTCATACAATTTCCATACTTGCTAATTGGTTTTGACTTTGAAGATAGTTCTGGTTTTATTTGCAAGTGATTCAGATAGTAGTTGTTAAATTCAATTTTCAGTTTGATAGGCGATTCTTGTAAAAGATTCAACTGTTATTGGGTTGCAACTTTACTTATATTATTCACAGTTTGATTTAATTTGTTACTGAAATTACCTTGGATTGTTATGATTGGGAAAAGTTCTATTGAGCAATATTCTTGTAAGGGAATGTTATGATTTTAACTATTCATTAACAATCTGTTTTTGTTACTTAGGCAATCAGAATCTCATAAGATTTGTTTTATCTAGATTGATGCTTGAGTGATTGAAAAAAGACAATGAAAGATATCTAGTAAGGGGGCAATGTTAATTTCATTCACTAGGCTGTCATTAGAACCTTAGATCCTTCTAGATCTATATACTTTAGCTGAGCACCTCTAAGTGTACTTTCTTAGGTTGATAAAGGAATTAAGAGCTTAACTTACCTTAGTAAGTAAAGACCAAACATTTTGGCACTGTTGCCAGGGAGGTGCAGCGAGAAAGATTAAAAAAAAAAAACTTAAAATCAACAAAACAACAAAACAAAGAGTTAAATTTAAATTTCAGTCATGTTTATTTATGTCTAGGTTTAGGGATGAGAAAAAAAGATTTATAAAAACCCCCCAACCAACAACTAATCCACCATTAGGAGCAGAATCATTAGAAAATATTGAGCACACAACACCAACAAGAAAAGTTACTATGGAAAAACTTGAGGAAAAATAGAGATCAGGCCAAAGACTCACTCTCATTGAGAGACAAATCCTCCTAGCACATCAAGCAAAGAAAAGATATATCCTTGAGACTACAACAGTAGAGAAATTAAAAGGGAGTAGTACAAAAATTCAACAACCTATCTATGAACAAATCTTCCCTCAAGAACTAAAATAAGAAGAAGAGATAGAAACCTTAGAAAATTCACAAATTACAATGGCTGAAGACGGAGGATCTAGAGGACCTACACCTAAAAAACTATGAGAGTATGAGAGACAAATGGAAGAAAGGAGAAAGAAAAGGGAGAATGAAGAAAAACAACAAAATGATACTCTATTTGGAGGAAATCAAAATCCACCAGAAATAGAGGAATCCACATTTAAATTTCCAATTCAAGATAGAGGAGAGCAAATCGATGAGGAAATTAAAATGAAAAACATACTGCCATTTGTATTACCAAACTTTTATGGTATGGCATCTGAAGACCTGGACTCATTTTATTTGAATTTGACATAGTATGCCAAACCTATGGATATACCGATGATGCTCATAGACTCCAACTTTTTCCTACTACCTTAAAAGCAGTAACACTTAGGTGGTTCATGGGATTAGGTGAACATCCAGTCACTAATTGGGATACATGAGAAAATTATTTTTGAAAAAGTATCAACCTTACTGTAGATCAAAAGATTCTAAGGATGACATCTTTACAATGACTCAACAAGAAGATGAGACCTTAGAGGAATACTTGGAAATATTCTCATATAATCTACAAAAATCAAAACATAGAACTATGTCTATTGATCTTATTTGAACAATCTTTCTTAAAGGCATCCGAGATGAGTATCTAGATGACCTCAATCTTATGGGTAAAGGAGAAATTTCTAATTTACCTTTTGAGGAGATTGTTGAATTGTATGAAAAGCACTCTAGGAGTAGGGCAAGAAATGGGAAAAGAGCCATGACATCAAAGATCACAAAATCTGCTACAGGAAATATTACTAGAGCTGAACTAGGCAATCTATTTGAAGATTTCAAAACAGACCTTCTAAGTAATTTGGGAAACCAAATAGATACTTTGAAAACAAAGAAATGACAAGATGAACAAGAGCAAGAATTATCTATATACTATCCCAAATGTAGACAAAAACATGCTTTGAAAGAATGTCCTTTAGATAATGTGTAGGTGTGTGGGTTTTGTACAGAAAATCATGACACTAAGGATTGCACAAAGATGAAAATTTTGCAGAATTACAAACTGGAAGCCAATGCAGAAATGGAAAACATGTATTTCATGAGAGCTAGAAGGCCATGGCAACCAAGACCTCTAGGTATGTATCAAAATCCGAATTTAGCAAATTATAACATGCCTGCTCAAAATTCTAGGAATGTTTCTATGCCTTGGAAAAATTGTTTTAATCAACAGCAACAAACATACCCACAACAAGGATGGAAAGGATATTCTTTTCCTCAACAATTTACTCATCAACAACCTCAACAATATCAAAAACCATTTGCACAACCATATCCCCAACACTATCAGTCACAATACTCTCAACCATATCCACAACAATACCCTCAACAACCAATAGCTTATCAACAACAGAATCCTCAACAAACTTTACTTGCTCCTCCACAAATAAATTCACCTCAGCTACAACTACCATCCAACCAACCACCTAGACCCACACAACTACCAGCTCAACCCATAGCTAACCCAAACAACCGAATGGATAGAACAACTTACAATGTAGATAAGGGACCATTGTACCCAACTCTGCCACTACAAAACATTGAACTAAGGTCAGGCCGAACTCTGTAAAAAGAAGCTCCACCTGTTCAAACACAAACACAAAAAGAGAATCAAGATGATGAAGAAGGAAACCAACCACATAGCAAACAAAGTGACCCAACACAAAACTATCTAGAATAGGGTCAACAAATCAAAACACTACAACCACCTCCATTTCCGGAATGATTACTTCAACCAAAATTACCCACACCATTGCCATGATTTGCTGTTCTTGATGAATTGAGAAATGTGTATGTCAAAATGACATTACTCCAGGCAATCAAGGATATTCTGATTCATACCAAAGCCATTAAAGAGCTCTGCCTCAAGAAATCTGCAAAGAGAAGATTTGATCCACAAACAATACATGTCATTGGCAATTTAGCTGGCTTGATGTCAAATGTCATTTCTATGGAAAAATATGTTGACCCAAGCATACCTAGAGTCACAACAATTATCAACAAAATTTCAATTCCAAACACTTTGATTGATTTAGGAGCTGCAATAAATGTCTTGACATTGGACACAATGAAAACTTTGCAGTTAACAAAGTTACAGTCAACTCCAATTGTTTTGGAATTAACAGATCACTCTAAAGTCATACCTGATGGGGTACTAGAAGATATAATAGTTTCATTAGACTCTTGGGAGTATCCAGTTGATTTCTTAGTACTTCAGCCAAAATCCAACTTAGTAGGACACCCACTCAGACTTGGCAGACCATGGTTGGCAACTGTTGATGCATTCATTGGATGTAGATCTAGTAACATGATCATTTCTAGAAGCAAGGAAAGAAAACATCTTATCTTGTACCTGTCAGCGCAAGCCCCAACAGTAACACAAAACTTATGGCTTGATGACAAGTAGAATGATCAGGAAGAAATATACTCTATTTTAAGCATCAATCAAATGTATGATTTTGAGGAAAATAACAATGCAGATTTAGTGGAAATGTTTATCTCCCAACCTAATGTTTCAGGAGAATTGACAAATGAACAATTCACTACTACAGATTACATGTTGGCACAGAGCTTTCAGGAAACTTGTACTATGTACTCTATGAAAGCAATATTTGATGAAATATTTCCAATCAACTCCAATACAAACACACAAAGAAAAATAATAGAAATCAGCCCCGGAAAAACATTTAACATTGGGGCCTTTCTAGAAATATCTCAGGAAAAGAAATTACTTGACTTGCTCACCAAATACCAAAAGGCATTTGCTTGGGACTACACTAACATGTAGGGAATTCACCCAGAAACTTGCACTCACCATATCTATACAGACACTAGTATTAAACTAGAGAGGCAACAACAAAGACGGATGAACCCCATGCTCAAAGAAGTTGTAAGAGATGAATTGCAAAAGTTACTAAAAGTAAAGTTCATTTATCCCATTTCTAACAGACAATGAGTATCTCCATTAGTAATAGTTCCCAAGAAAAATGGTAAATGGCGAGTTTGTGTTGACTATCGAGAAATGAATAACGCCACCCTTAAAGACTACTTTCCACTACCATTTATTGACCAAGTTTTGGATACATTAGCTGGAAAAATGTCATTTTCCTTTCTATATGGTTTTAGTGGCTATAATCAGATTAGCATTGCCTCAGGAGACCAAGATAAAACAACATTTACCAGTCCATGGGGAACTTATGCTTACAACGTACTACCATTTGGCTTGTGCAATGCTCTAGCAACATTTCGAAATGTAGTATTAGCAATTTTTGCTGATCTGGTCCACGAATGTGTTGAGGTATATATGGATGATTTTTCAGTATATGGTGATTCCTTTGACAATTCTTTGCAAAATCTTGAGAAAGTTTTACAACGATGTATAGAAACCAATTTATCTTTAAGTAATGAAAAATGTTATATGATGATGAATGAGGAAATAGTCTTAGGACATCATATATCTCCTGAGGGAATCAAGGTAGACCAAAACAAAATACAAATTATTGGTGACTTTCGAATTCCAACAAATCAAAAATATGTGAGAAGTTTTCTTGGTTATGCAAGTTATTATAGGAGATTTATTGAAAATTTTAGCAGAATAGCATTGCCACTATTTAAACTTCTTGCAAAAGATATAACATTCAATTGGAATGAGGCTTGTCAAAAAGCTTTTGAGAAACTCAAAGAGAAACTAAGTACTGCCCCAGTTTTAAGGGGACCCAATTGGACTTTACCTTTTCACATTTCAACTGATGCATCCGACACAGCAATAGGAGCTTCCTTAGGGAAAAAAGAAGATGCTTTAATCTACGCCATTTAATTTATCAGTAAAAAATTGACTCCTGCTGAACTCAACTACACACTAATGGAAAAGGAAATGCTTGCAATTATACATGTGGTGAACAAATTTTGTCATTATATAACGGATATGAAGTCCTTGTTCACACGGACCACTCTGCCATTAAATACTTAATGAAAAAACCTATTGCTAATGGCAGGATCACAAGATGGTTACTCTTACTGTAGGAATTTAATCTCACCATACTAGACAGACCAGGAAAGGAGAACCAGGTAGCAGCTTACTTTTCCATACTACAAAAGTCAGGTGAAACAGTCCAAGTTGAAGATTCATTTCTTGATGAACACTTATTTTCAATTTCAGTGTCAACTCCATGGTATGCTGATTTAGCTAACTACTTGTCCACAAGAAAGGTACCACCATCTTTCAGTTCAAAGGAGAAGAAAAGGTTGATCAAACAAAGCGCAATATATTCATGGATTAATGGCGATTTGTTTTACACTGGTTATGATATGATTATTAGAAGATGCATTAGAGAGGATGAAACAATTGATATACTAACCTCATGCCATGAACAACCTTGTGGTGGCCATTTTGCAGCTAAGAGGACAGCACACAAAATTCTTAGCCTTGGCTACTATTGGCCATCAATTTTCAAATATTCAAAGAAATATGTAAGAAGTTGTGATAGCTGCCAATGCATGGGCAGACCAACCACTTCTAATGAGATGCCATTACAACCACAAGTGCATCTAGAACCATTTGAAAAATGGGCCCTAGACTTTGTTGGACCCATTAATCCACCATCCAAAGGTAAGAAGTACATTCTTGTATGTATTGATTATGTGACTAAATGGGCTGAAGCAAAGGCACTTGCAAGGGCCACTAAACAAATAGTAGTTAATTTCCTTTTTGAGGAAATATTTGATAGATATGGAGTACCAAGGGAGATAGTAACTGATCAAGGGATTCAATTCACATCAAGACTGGTTCAAGAAATAACAGAGAAGTACAAAATCAAGCATAGACAGAGCACACCCTACCATCCGTAGGCCAATGGCCAAGTCGAATCTACAAATAAAACACTAGAAGGGATCACGACAACGACAATGGCAACAAACAAAAAGGATTGGGCAGACAAGCTAAATGAAGCACTCTGGGCATTTAGAATTACTTGGAAAAACACAACAGGGTTTACACTCTATCAGCTAGTGTATGGCAAAGAGGTCATGCTGCCAATAGAATTTCAAATACATACATATAAATTGGCAGTAGACTTAGGAATAGACCTCTTTGAAGCCTAACTATAGAGAATCATGCAATTGAACCAGCTGGACGAGATGAGACTAGAGGTAGTGCAAAGGACAACAATGATACAACAACAAAGGAGACAGTGGCATGATAAGTTAATCAAGAAGAAGGAATTTCAAGTTGGTGTCTGGGCATTACTCTTTGACTCAAAATTCAAGGATTATAAAGCTAAATTTACAACCCACTAGATGGGCCCTTATGAAATCATTGAAGTCTATGAGAATGGATCAGTAAAATTAACTTTAATTGACCAAGAAGGATAGACATATCTGGTCAATAGGCACAGGCTAAAAATCTACCATAAGCTTGTCAGTAGAGAAGACTTCATGAGGACAATAACACAGCAAAAGGAGGTACAAATAGTACAACAGTCAGCTGTAATATCCAAGCCGTAAATAGTTTCCTATTTTCTACATATATATATATATGTATATAACACTAAAAAATATAAAAAATAAAAATGTTTAGATATGAAAACCAGAGATGGCATAATCTAAACATGAATTCTTATGAGAAAACCAAGAAATTGGCTTGTAAGAATTCTTGTTAGCATAGTGTAAATAGTAAAATAAAAAAGGATTCTGAAAGAAATATGACTTGAGGACAAGTCAAATCATCAATTGGGGAGGAGAAAACTTGAACTTGTTCATGTTTTTTTGTCTCCCTAAGTTCATCTCCAGTAGAAGAAGAGATTTGTCTTTACATTTTCCAATGGATTCTTAAGAAATGATTATTGTTCAGTATTTTCCAAAAGGATTTGTTTGTAAACTTAGAACATATCTCAGAAAGGGACCTGTTATATAGAATTTCTCAGAAAGGGGTCTGTTATATACAAATTCTATTCTTATAAAGGGACCCGTTCAACATAATTTCTCAGAAAGGGACCTGTTATCATTTTGGCAAGGGACCTATTCTAAGCACATTTTTAGAATGGGAATTGTTCCAAGCAAGATTTCATTAACAAAGAAGAGGATTGCAAAGAAGAAGACTGGACTGCACCTAAGAAGACAGAGACTACATCTAAAAAATGGACACCATCACATTATGCCTGAGCATATCAAGCAACAAAAGCCAACTCCCAAGCAAAGAGATATTAGAGGGCTGTAAGAATTGTCATTTTAATATTTTTAATTTCTTTTATTAATTTCAAATTTTAGATGGTGGTTTATGATAATTATTGATTTCAATTTCTAAATACCTAACTTATCCTATATTATTCATTCTTATATCCTGTAGGAGTCAGTCTTACTCTTCTACCTATATCCTATAACTATAACCTATTTCCTATTTCTGAACATTTGTCCTATTTTCTACCTTGCATATATTCCTGAGAGTCTGATCCTCAAGGCCTACCTTTTGATCTTGTACATACAATTCTAATCAACCTATAGTCATAAGTACCAACAAACCTAACAACACTAATCATGCATACTTAAGGAATGAATTTTGAAGAAAGGGATCAGGTCATGAATACAAAGGATTTATCAAGCCACAGAACAAGTCACGAATATGAAGGATTTATAAATTTGTATGGTTTTCAACCTACAAATTTTTTTTAAATCTAGAAAATAAAACATAATTGATAGACAAAGGGTATGTGATCATAACAAGGATTCATGACTAGCTCAGCAAAATCATCATGACCCGATGCTTTTATGACCCGAAGGCATCATAATGGCCCGTATACCCTATTTTATCATTTAAAGACCGCTACTAGGACTTCAAAGGCCATCATTAAAAGAATCCTTGTGTAAGGCATTGAAGGCAGTATTAGTGAAGCGTATGCTGCGATTGAGGGTTCATTGCATAAACAAGTAATGAATGAAGGAAGTAAGTACTGTATTCATTACGAAGTATAGGCGGAAGTTTCGACCTGTAGAAAACGCTGTGAATTAGAGTTGTTGCCATTTTAAAGGTCATAAACCAATCCTTTCTGAGTTTCATAAGGATACAACGTTACGAGTATGTTGACAATAACAATGTCAACATATGAGTAAAAGGGCCACGACACAGGGTAGACCCACTAGAACCGGTCAAAGGGAATTGCAATTTTATTAGCAGCATCCTCCATTAAACAAGAGATACGCATAATACTCAGGCCCATGTAGTTCTCTTATCGTAACTCTGGTAAAAATTTGTTTTCACAGCATAAGGGAAATACAGTAATTTTCTACAAACTATGGTAGAATTATTTTACAATTGTAAATTCTTCTTACAAACAGGGTAACAGGAGATAAAAAATTTCTCTCATGGCAAACAGAGGAGAGCCACGACAATTTGACCCTTCCAAATATCATAAAGACTGCATAGACATTTTTAGGGTAAAGCAATGGCTGCCATTCTTAGAAAAACAGAGTTGGCACAATGAGAAAATGACAAGGGAGTTTGCCTCTTCATTTAATGGAGAGAGAGCCATTGTAGGAAACTTGTCTTTTAGGGTCTCAGAAGACACAATTGCTCAAGCAATAGGTATAAGCCCAAAAGGAGAAAAGTATTTTAAAACCAAGTAGTTCAAAGAAAAAACATGGACACATTTCATATCCAGGACAACGACATCATCAGCTGACTGGAAATCAGGGATTCCTAGGAGTTGTCTTATTCATCCATGGGATGAAGTAGTTCATGTCATGCAAAAATTTATTACCTGTGAGGGAAGATACATCATTGTATTTCTTTATCATATAAAATTGTTAATGCATCTAAGAGGGGACTACATTATAAGTTTTCCTTATTTTCTTTTGCAAAATTTGACTAAAATGTCTAAGACCATACAAAAACAGAGGAAAAACAAGGATAAGAGTCTACACCATTTTGGTTTGATAAAAATCTTGATTGAATTTGAACTGCAAAAGATGAATGTAACATGGAAGAAGTTCTTGGTAACTAATGAGTTTATCACACATGAGGAGTAAGCAAAGCAACAAAATTCACAAGAAGAGCAGCATATTCAAAGGAAGGGCAACAACATGCAGAATTAGTGATTGATGTAGATGCTATAGAGGAAGAATTTTCAGAATACAGACTAAGTTACTCTATTCCATCCAACAGTAGTATCAGAACAAGGAAGTTGGTAAGGGAGGAGGCTGAAAGGGTTGAAAGGATAAAATTTTCTCCACTTACACAAGAAAGTCTAGAAAGACTAAGTTAGGCTAGAAGGGGAAAACGGTGGAGGAGGATGATGTTCTACAATAGGCACAATATGACTACATATAGGGATTGGAAAGTAAAGACAAGGAAAAGGAGCAACAAGAACAAAAGATCTCAAGTAAAAAGAAAAGAAAAATGGAAAGGAAAGTTGAGAAGTTACAACAACAACTTATGGAATCAGAGGTTTTGGAAAGAGTAGTAAAAAGAGAAAATGAAACACTCAAAATACAAAGCAAGAAGTTTCAAGTTGAGAATGAAAAATTGAAAAACAAGATTAAGAAACTCACAACCTATAAAATGCAAATTTGTAGGAAGGCCTACAAAGTTTACAAGCAAAAGAAAGCAATTAAAACCAAGTATCAGATCTTGAAGACAGAGTATGAAGCCCAAATGAGAATTAATGATTTACTTCAAGTAGTAGAGGCAGAGGTAGAGGTAGAAGTCAGAATTTGACAGGTTAGAACTTATTTGCATGAGGGCATGCAAAATCCCGAGTTTGAGGGAATGTTGGTATCAGATTATGACTGAAATTTGTACAAGAGAATCCTCGAAAGACTGAAAAGATGAGATTTGCATATCTCATTATTTACACAGTAGATATTCTTGATCGGGGAATCTACGTAAGACCCGTCCAACTCCATTTTCGGTTGGAAAGACTTTACAACATGGTGTAGTAATCTACTTGAGGATAGCTGTAGCACTGGAGATTCCATCGTTCAATCAAGTAATTTGAAAAGTAATGGACCCATACCTCTTTCTCTGTTTCCCAATTATTTGTGTCATGAGGGTTTGGTAATTCCAAGTAGCTAAGATGAAGAAATGGATTGTGTTCTGGATTTATCTGCTGATGAAAATCTTCATAGTTGGAATTGTTGCTGGTATGAAGTATTCTTTCTTTGTAATGATTCAGTACAAACCAGTGCACATGGCCACATCTTCGTACTCCTTGTAGGAAATCAAGATCACTCAAATTGACAAGATCATTGATTGTTTTTCTTAGTACATCTGTCAGGCATGGTGTCTGAGGAGTGAAGTTAGGAATATTTAATAAAGTGAAAGAATATGGTTTTAATATTAATGGGGATAATCCATAAATCTTCCACCAGTCCATGAACCATTATGGAAGTGGGTCATCTTCTTCCATAACTTCGACTGGCATATGCTCATACCAGAAAGAGAACTGCATAGAATAAAACAGATTAGTTACAAAATTCTGTAATCCCATACCTGTGTAGAATGCATGTTCTTGTCGTTCTTCATCAAAGTTGTCACGATTAAAAAAATTAAAGAATCTTCTAAGAGTAATATGGCAACTGGTTATGCGAGAACTGTCTTCTTCATCTCTTTCTATCCTATAAGAATTGCTTCCAATGTGTCTTAGATAGTCAAGAGCTTCTAAGGCCTCATCATTCATTTCATCTTGAAGTGGATCTGTCCATTTGTATGGTATACCAATTCTCTGCCTGACTTCTTTGATTGGGATCCAGTTGTGCTCATGATCAAACAAATTTTTCTGTAAATTGAAAGAAACCCATCCAGTTGATGTTTCAATTTCTACTTCTTCTGGATTTCTTCGAATAAAATTCAGGGATAAAGCATGCATTGAATGTTCTTCAAGAAATTCTCTGCTGAGCATGTTAGCAAAGCTATTTTTATCACCCTTGACAAACTCGATATCAAAAGAGTACTGGCTGAGTTGCATTTCCCAGCGCACCATGGCTGCGTCCTCAAACTCACACTTCTGAACAGCAAACTTCAGAGCTTGGCAGTCTGTTCTTACTGTGAAATGTGTGTAAATGACAAAGTCTTTGAACTTGGAGATGCCAAGGCATACTGCACACAATTCTTTTTTAAGGCTAGACCAATTCAACTGATTTTTAGCCCAAAGGGCAGATGAATATTGACAATCCTCTAGTGCTTTTTTATCTGTAGGGTTTTCCTAACATAAAACTGCACCCCAGCCAACATGGCTTGCATATGTCATTATGATCTTTTTTCAGTCTTCTCTGATAGGTGAGAGGGGCTGTATATTTCTCACTCTTTCTTTAATTCTTTGGACTGCTTTAGTGCAATCTTTATTCCAGGGAATAGGAATTTTCTGTAGATGCTTATTTAGCAATTTCCTTTCTTGAGCACAATGTTTCAAAAACTTTGAAATGTAATTTAAACTGCCTAGGAATCTTTGTAACTGATTTTTATCAGTTATTTCATCAGGAAAATGGTCGACAAAATTGAGACTCCTTTGTATCACACTGTAGGAACCATACTGAATATTATATCCAAGAAAATCTATCATTGTTTTGAAAAGCTTCATCTTGGATGCAGAGAGAACTATTCCCATTTCTTTTACTCTTTTATAGAAGATCTTTAGATGCTTGATATGTTCAGGAATGTTATCTGAATGAATCAAAAGATCATCTATATACTTCTTTAGGAATTCATCCATACCTTCAAAGATTTCGTCCATAATTCTTTGGAAGGCAGATGGAGCATTGATTAGGCCGAATGGCATAATATTCCATTCAAAGTGACCTTCAGGAACATAAAAGGCTGTTTTCCACTTGTCTTCTTCTTTGATCCCAACCTGCCAAAATCCTGACTTCAAATCAAACTTAGAGAATATCTTTGATTTAGAAATCTGTGCAAGAATGCTTGAAGGCTTGGGTAAAGGATAAGCATCATAATCTAGAATGGAATTCAGGGGCTTATAGTTAACAACTAATCTTGGTTTTCCCCGGGCCTGTTCAACATGATTATTTACATAAAATGCAAAGCAAGCTATAGGACTCTTGGTTTTTCTGATTAATCCTTTTCCTAAGAGATCTTTGATTTCTGCTTTGCATGTCTTTAATTGCTCTTCATTCATAGCAACAACTTTAGATCTTTTGAGCTTGCCATTAAAATATTTCTTGAGTGGAAACTCTACTTCTTGCTTCTTTATATGCCAAAATGCATTCGGATCATCAGAGCAACATTCTCTGAATTTGGCTGTAATATCTGCAATCTCTTTGGCACATTTTCCATTATTGAGAAGTTCTTCTATTTTTAGAACTTCTTTCTTTACCTCCATTTTGGCTAAGAGGTGTTCCATCCTTTCAATCCTAGATATTCTATTAGGAGAATTAGGATTGATGAAAGGAAAGAAAATTTATTTTTCATCCAAGCTAACAAAATAACCATACCTTCCTGATGCTCGATCTAGCTTGGCACCATGCTTCTCAAATTTTTTGAAGAAGGGAGTCCCAAGGTACATGGCACAGTCTATTCCTGGGACTATTGGACATACAAGATGAACTCCAGTGTTTTTTGTTAAAAAGATTTTTACCTCGGTTTCATGCTTTGTAGGAATGGCTCCACTGGCAATTATTACCCTCGGACAAGTTGTAGGTCTCCTTAGATGGGCTGGAACAACTGTATCACTGACAATGTTTAGGCGAGATCTCATATCCATCAAGACTTTCCAAAACTCAGTATGATTGCCAACTTGTACTTTTAGTTTGACACAGTACATTACATCTTGGTTTACATAGTGGCAACTCAAACCCAGTCTTTCTACTTCAGACTCATCATCTGAATCTTTCTTTTCAGGAACTAGTTTAGCAATATAAGTCCAGTTTTCTTCTTTCTTGGAGGCTTCTAGATTTGAATATGAAGTAGAAGCTGCATTAGCATGAAGTAATTTGGCAGAAAGATCTCTGTGATTTTCTATGCATAGACTTTTATTTTCTTTTACCGTTTTCCTCAATTCTTTAATAGCCATATGCATAGCAGGCAATGTCTGTGGTAGATCTTCACCAAATTCTTCATTTTTGAACTGTCTTGTTAGTGCTTCTACAGAAAATAATGATGCAGGGGGAACGTAGCCTCGATTTGAAGATGACTTTGAAGTTTTCTTTGAAAGGTGATCTGTTAGCATAGATATGTACATTTCTTTTAGCTGCTGATCACTTGCTGCCATCATCTGAGTGAAAAGATTTCTGCTTATCTCATCATCTTCACTTTTCATCATATTTACCATATTGCACTTACAAACATCGGGATCACTACAATTGCAATCATTGCAATTAGTGTAGTAGGGGTCTCTGCAGTATTCTTCTTCTTCTAAGGAAGAATCATCTGCAAAGTTCAATTCATTCTCTGATTCTGCATCAGAGGAAATTGGCTCATCACAACTACTTGGAAGGTCAAAGTAATTTACTTTACCTTTCTTATTCTTATATGCAATTTTCTTTTTAGAGAATCGTTTCTTTTTCTCAGGACATTTATTAGCAGTGTGTCCTTTCTTCTGGCAGTTGTAACATATTACATCTTTGGAAAACATTTCGGTTTTTCTGTATGGCTTCTGTTTTCCGTGCTGAACATATTTTTTGTGGTGAAGCGGGGAATTCTTCTTAGAAAATCTCTTTTTCTTTCTTCTCACCCCTTCAGAATTGCCAGCTTTTCCCAAATGCCATTGTTTACATAGTTGCTGATAACCATGCGGCTTCTTTGGATTATTGGCTGCTCGAGAAATCTTCATTTGAGAGCAAAGTTCGACAATTACTGCTTTGACTGCTTGACGAATGATGCCAAATTCGTAGTCGCCAATTTTGCCTGGAAGTTTTGCTATAATTGCTGAAGATACCCAGTTAGGCAAGGAGGCAACAAAAATCTCTTTCCATTTTGGTTCAAGAATTAAATCAGGAGAAAGAGTGTGGAGACGATGCAGATATTCATTAAAATATTCATCAAAGTGCTGCATGTTGTGCAGTTGTACAAAGGGCAAGTAGTCGTCACATATCTTCTCGTAGATAAGCCACCATTGCCCGAGCTAGTTTTCTTTCATTTTGCATGTAAACAATTGTCTGCATTTTTCTATTTATTAATTGAATTTCGGTTTCACTGTATCTCTCTTTTTTTTTTTTTTTTAATTTGTATTTCATTTTTTTCCTTCATAAATCCATATCATCAACAATCTAAGTGAAAGCCTACTGAAAATGAAATAAAAACAATGAGGGATTGTCTTGTCAAAACATCACAACAGTCTCTGGGGTTACAACTGTCACCAATCCTTCGATATGATATTTGGAAGAACCTTGATGAAAGCACTAACATTAAGCTAGAAAGATGGTTAGATGCCAACTATAAAAATAAAAACAATAAGTTAGATATCATGAAACAAAACCGGGCAGAAACATAGTTAGGCTCCAACATGATAATACAAAACAGTTTGGAATCACAGTTAGGCTCTGAATCAAAATGTTCAATAGTAATCAACCTATCACATTGGTAGTTAGATAATCTAACACAAACTCTCCTTGGGAAAGAGCTAAATTTCACTATATCACCTAGGAAACTTCCCATAGATGAAATGATCAACAACACTGAAGTAGCCATCAAATACATATACATGATTAAAGTAGAAGGGATAAGATAGGATGTATCCATGGTGCTCAGAAACACTAAGACACCAACAAACAACATCTCAAAGGATGAGGAAATAACATTGAAGAACCTAAAAGGTAACAAGAACATCATAATATTAAAGGTAGACAAGGGTAACACAATGGCGATCATAAACAAAATTGAATATAATGAAAAGATGGAAGAAAATCTTAACATGAGAGGATGTTACAAAATCATTGAAAAATACCCAAATAAAAAATTATTGTGTGAAGTTATGAAGAAAATCAAAGACCCATCCCTAGATGAAGGAACAAAGAAGAGGATCATCCCCAGTAGCTCTATTAACTCAAGAATATATGGAGCAACCAAGATCCATGAGGAAGGAATTTTTTTAAGACCAATAGTAAACACCATAAGATCATTAACGTACCTGCTCGCAAAATACATTGCAAAAAAGTTGTGCCCCTTATTAAGAAACACCTCCTCATGTGTGAGGGAATCATCATCTTTTATTCAATGGATCAAAAACCTATAAATAAGTGAAGAAGACTTCCTAGTTAGTTTCAACATAGTGTCTCTTTACACCAAGATCCCAAATGATGAATTTATCGACGTCATGAAAACCATTACAAATAGTGAAACCATGGAGCTAATAAAAATTTTCCGTAAATCAACATATTACAACTACAAAGGAAAAGTCTACAAGCAAACCCATGGAGTAGCAATGGGATTGCCATTATCACAAATAATAGCCAACATATACATGGAACACTTTGAACTAAGAGCACTAAGTTCTTTCCCACTAACCTCGAAAGAATGGAAGAGATATGTAGATGACATATTTGTGAAATGGAGTCATGGGAAAGATAAACTACAAGAATTTCTAACACAAATCAATAGCCTCTTAGAGCTATTTAAATTCACAAATGAAATTAAGAAAAACAACTAGTTACCTTTCCTTGATGTCCTCCTCACTAAGAAAAATAGAAAACTTGAGTACCAAGTCTGCAGGAAGAAAACGCACACAGATAGATACCTTCATGCAAATTCACATCACCATCCTAAATAGAAAGGAAAGGTCATCAAAACCATCACAACAAGAGCGACAAGGATATCAAACCCAAATCATTTTAATCAAGTTCTAGACCATTTTCGCAAAGTTTTTTAAAGGAACAGATATCACAAAAACATCGTCAATAATGCCATAAAACAAGCTAAAAACATAAATCAAACAAAAAACTCATTGGACACCCCAAAAATCACCTTACCATACATAAAAGGGACCACCAATCGAATAGCCATGATTAAGAAAAAACAAAACATTAATGTTGCCTTCACCCACCCAAATACCATAAGGAAGATAGTTCACTATGTCAAAGACTCGATGGACCCAAAAAAACAAAAAGGAGTATATACAATTCCATGTTCATGGAGGAAATAATACATGGGTGAAACAAGGAGGTTGTTTCTCATTAGATTAAAATAACACGCGACAAACATCTCAAGAGATAACACATCAAATTAGCCCTTTGTGGAACACGAATGCTCCTCGCCTCACTACATTTGCATGGAGAGTGTGAAGCTAATTCAGAAGGAAGGCCACTATCTAAAAAGGAGAGTAAAAGAAGAAATTAAAATAGAAAAAATAAGCAATGCTATGAATCGAGATGATGGATTAAAGCTCAACAATGCATGGAAACCATTATTAAAGAAAATTAATAATAATCATGATGAGTCAACAAAAAGATAAATATTCTAAGAATGACTATCAATAAAGCTCCAACACATCATGTTATAACATCTTAATCATTGATTGTGATCCCCCTGAAGATGGACTCACCTTGAAGTCCAAAATGTTAGGTTAACAAACGTTAATAGTTTTTTCCAAATATATGGCATCTAAGCAGAAAGTGGGCGGAAAAATGAATGAGATGGGTGGTTTAACTAATTGATTCAACCCTTAGGTTTCAAAATGTCCAGGAACATCTCATTCCACCCTTAAGAACTTAAGATATAGTTAAATTGTTAGTATTTTTCTAGTGGCAATTGACTAAAAAAGGGTAAACATGCCATGACTACATTTTCAACCTAGGTGGGGATGATATCAACTTCTCCTCTTAACCAATCAAACTATATCCACTTAACAACTCTATTGTTTCACACAAAAACACACACACACACATGTATAAAACCCATCTAACTTAATTAATTTGAATATTATGCTTTAAGGAAAAGGTAATCATGAGTTCTTTGGTTCTAGTTTGAATGAGTCCCACTGGATTACTTGGTACAATTATCACTGATGGTTGAGTCACTCTCCGTCTAAATATTCTAAGGAGGAGGATAGAGTTCCCATGAAATTTTTGTCTCACACACATGTTATATATATTCAATATTTTAATATCAATTTTTAATTCATATTCAAAATATTAAGCTAAGTATGAAGGACACCTTAAAATATTAAAGTTTGTAAGTCTCAAGAGTTCACTTAAACTTTGATAATATAACTTCTTGTTTATTTGAAGGATCAAGAGTAGACATGTAAAAACTGTAAAAAACAAAGTTTATATAATTTTTGAACAAAAACTTAGTTCAAAACAAGTTCAATGAAGGTGTGTGATTTCTTATGAGTTAGTTTTCTTATATAACCTTTTCATTTTATATATTTTTTTCATTTTAAAAGTTGTTTTATTATGATTATTATGATTAACATCCACTAAGATCGATATGGTCTATTAGAACTTAAGAGATTATTCAAAATTATTTAGCATTTTAATTCTATGCTTCAAAAGAATTTGAATAGAGATGTTCCAAGATCATCATGGTTTTGCTAACTTAAAAGGTTAAGAAGGCTAGTGGTGTGACAAATATTTTGAAATATGATCAAATATGAGCATAAGATGGAAAATAAAAGAGAGTGATTTTCATCTTCAACCCTCCTAGTGTCACAATGGTGATAGACTCTTTAATCCCATGTGTTTTAGGAATTGACCAATGCTTAGTTTCACTATGAAGCTCGTGAGAATTTGTTCTTATTTTAGCAATGTTCATTTTCTTCTTAGCGTTAGCTAAGACAATAATATATTTTTGATTTTCAAAATTGGGGTTGATCACCTCTTTATAATATATTAGTTTCCTTTTTCCCTCTAACTCTTTATCACCCCACAATTTCTCAAATTTTGAAGTAATAATATGTTTAAATTATCCTTATTTTGCAAAATGACCTCCTTAATCCTGAAATGGTCTAGCCAAGACTGGGCATCCTTTTCCATCCTTGCTTGAACTGAAGGTGGGGGTTTTGGCAAGAGTTAGAAGAAATTTTAGGAAACTTCTTATCTTACATGTTATTTAACTTCTTATACATAAGATATGTAGTCATAGTCGTGATTTCAATGGGGAAAGGGTATGCTTCAATCAAGAGGATAATATAGGGAGTATTTCTCTTAGTATTGAGACTGTGGGTTATAAATTGGTTTTGGATCTATTCTATCTTCCTCCAAAAATCTTTGAAGATATTGCAACCCAAACTTTACATCCATATAAAATAACAAGTGTGATTAGAGTCTCAAAGAGGAGTTTTTTTACTTTTCAATCCCATATCCAAAGGTTTGTTGATTTACAATTGTGTTCAAGCCTATAATAATCTTACTATCCTCCATTGAATGTTTTCTCAATACTATAATTATAATTAATCTTGTGATGGGTATTGATTCCAATTTATTTATATGAAGAAACTTCCTCCAAGTAGTTGTTTTCATAAATGAAAGTATCATATGTGAACTTTCCAGATTTGATAACCATAACTTTAGTTTTTCTAGTACTAACAACCATACCCATATTGGAGTAGAAATTTGTAGGATTCTTAGCTTCTTTCCAAGATCATAATAAGTCATTGTCAAAAGAATAATATCATGAGCATAAAGGAGAAGATTTATGACTATATCATTGAGTGTGGGACCAACACAACTTGTATCTTCTATACACTCTTCTAGCTTCTCAATATATATGCCAAAAAGTGTAGGAGACAAGGGGTACCCCTGCTTGATTCTATTAATGCATTTAATTTCTTACAACCAACTCTTAGTGTTCTTAAATTTGTAAATAACATTCTCGTACAACCTTGTCAGAATAACCATCAACTTGAGAGGAATCATTATGTCTTCCATCCTCTTCCATAATTTTATCCTAAGAACGATGTCGAAATATTTTCTAAAGTCAACAAAACAATATAAGAGATCAATTTTATTATTTTGATATTCCGTTGCAATGATCCTGAGAGTAACAAGGTGGTCCACATTTGAATGATGTCTCCTAAACCTGGCTTCTCCTTTAGCTCTTTTACCATGGATTTCTAGCCATATGCTATTCTTATTTTCCAGAATAATTATGTACAACCTAAATAAAATGTGGTTAATCATAATGGTCCCATATTTAGACAGAATACTTTTATCCACACTTTTAACTATAGGCATAATGAGGCTTTACATCCAAGTCTTAAGGAAGCCTTTCTTCACTACCAAATTAAAAAGCTTGTGTATGTAAGGGATGAGGATATGCCCTCCAATTTTAAAAATTTCAGCTTGGTAGCCTTTAATATCCTTAGCTTCCCCATTAGCAAGACACTTAACCCTAAACTCAATGTCATCTATAGAAAATATATCATTCTCTATAGGGACATTCAAAATGGTGTCCAAGGAATTATAGGATTCATAAAAGTTTTTAAGGTAGGAATTCTAGTTCTTCAAGAGAAACAAATTACAGTTTGAAAATATTTTAATTTAATATTATTATCATGATTCAATTTCACATGAATAATTTTTCTTTAGTTTTATAAACTAGAATTTTCTTCCAAAACCTTCTACAATCAGATTTAGATAGGTGCAACAACTGGTCTTTTTCTATCTTTATAGCACCTTTTCATCCTTTTAATAATAGCTTTGTATGTATTTATCTTATCAATCTTTAAAGATTCATTATGAGAATCTCTAATCACTTTTCTAGCAAATTTTCAGTCATTATCATACCAAGGGTTGGTAGTTCTATTGTTCTTTTTACATGACACATCGATAGAGAATTTGCTAATGGAAGCGAAGAAGGTTATAGAAAAATTAAGATAGAAGTTTTTGATGTTATCATTGTAAGTTAATGGGTGTAAATCCCTATTTAAATCCTTTAAGAAGAGATCCATTTTACTTTTGTCAAAAAGTAGGTGCCTTTGTTTCTCACAATTCTCTTGCATGTGGCTTTTGTGCATAACAAAGTTTAGAGTTGACGTTGAAGGTTTATGGTTAGAGTAAGGCTCATGCCTATTTAAGATGTCAAAATTTAAGTTTGGTTTGAAACATGGATACTGGATATCACATAATCCATAACAATACCTCCAAGCCCTTGCATACAAGTCATGTTTGGAGTTTTTCCACTTGATTACATCATTGCAAATTATAAGATCTTGAGAACTACAAAGCTTGACTAACTTGGTACGAAATAGTTTTTCAGCCAGGTCTTCAAAGTTACTTTGTATCTACTAGCTAAAACAAGGTCTTTGTCCAGCCAAAGAGTATTAGGGTTGGAATCATTGCTTAGCAAAATAGCTTGGTTAGTTGTGGTTCTAGCATTAAAGTCTCCTAACAAAAGGATATTACATTTATTCCTATGATTATCAATATATAGTTCCGTTGATTTGGGGTAGCATCGAATGTGCTCTAGCCATGAAAATTGGTGGAGAGGCTGAGGCACATGAGATCTCCAATACACAGAAAGGGTTTGGGCAGATTCTAAACAGTTTGGGAGATATTAAAATAATTAATATTTTTAATGGAGTCCCTAAGTCTAAACTTAGGGAAAAATAAAATGTTAATGTGAATTAATATAAAACTGTGTTAGAATGGTCCAAAATACATGGATCAATCCAGATATAATCTTAGCCATTGATTAGGGACTTAATCTCGGCCTTTTATTTGTCAATGAGAAAAGTATAAGAGGAGGCTTGAGGGTCACTTGGAGAACACACCAAGAGATCAAGATTTCAACTTTCTGGGGCTGGGTTTGCTAAGAAAGTTGAGAGAGTGATTAGAGTTGCAGCTGAGGGGCAGTGAATATAGTAGTAGAGAGGTAGAGATGGCACCGAGAGGATTAGTGCAGTAGCCAGAGAGAGGGATGTAGAAGCAACCAAGGGTTCATGCAGAGCCAGCCAGGGCTCACGCAGAGGCAGCCAGGAGCTGCGTAGTGCCACAAAGGGCCAATGTGGGAGACGCAGAGGGCCAGAGGGATGATGTAGTTCCTCCAGAGGTTGACGTAGGCCAAGCCAAAGTGACGTTGGGCTAACGTTGGGCCATAGAGAAGCTGATACAGTCCCTAGAGGTTGACGTTGGGGTTTCATGGGGCAGATTGGAGCTATGGAGCTACCAGTGTGTTTATTCGGGGTTTCAACTAGAATATCTGCTTCCAAGAAGAGAGGTACTACTGTCGAGATTTCTCTCTGTTGGGTGAGCTGGATTTGGCACCCAGATTGTATTATGAAACTGGTTAATAAGTCAAACCCTGAGATAGCTGCACCAGTTTTCTCACATTGGGTTTTTCTAGGGACATTAGTCCAAAAACAATGGTGTCACTTGTGTGCTTGTTTCTATTTCCTTTAGTTGATGATCTGTAATGTGTTGAGCATGTAATTGTATTTATTTCCAGTATTTACATGGTAAATAACTTTTTAATTAATAGAAAAAGTATGTAGGAATAAATCATAAAGTACATGAAGGGTTTCTAATGGGTTAGAATTAGAAATTCCAACACGGTATCAAAGCATGGTTGCAGATCACAGGAGAATTGAGGACATCAGTTAAGCAGAGTAGCAACAACAAAAAACAACTGTCTCGAGTGACAAAAGATGTTCCTAGCAGAGTAGCAGTAAGGAAGGGGTGAAGCAGTGCATGCATCATCAAGATTGAGCCAAGAAGAGGCTACGCAAAGGTTGAGGGAGGCAAAGAAAGGCTCATGCAGAGCCACATAGAGGCCAAGAGGGTTGACGCAGTTGGATGAGGAAGTTGATTTTTTGGTACTGGGATTGCGTAGAGCCTAGGAGCTCTAGTCTTCAGTTTTTGGGGTTTAGGAGGCTGTGGGTAAGTTGCAAAGTGGAGCTAGTGGGGTACTGTAGTCAAAATAGTACCTAATAGTGCAAGGCCAAGGAGGAGGGAGGTGCTACCGAGGGTTTCTAGTCGAGAAATCCGGATGAGTGGTGCAGCTGCACAAACAATCAGAGGGGGCATCTCAACATTGGCAGAAGGGTTTCCAGGAAGGAAATCAAGGCTTAGAGGGAGTCATACCGAGAAATTTGAGGAGGGAAGTAGAGGAGAAACGAAATAGAACTACATGGAGTAAGAGACCAGGACAAACTGGACGGAGCCTCAAACTTCGTAGTTTAGAAGGCCAAAATCTTATCCATACTTGATAGAAATTGTGTCAAACACTTCGCCTTGAAGATGATAGCAGTCCCAGTTGACCCAGCTCATAACGACAAGTACGAGGATGCAATGGCGAGGGCTAAGCGTATAATCCTTGACAGGGTCAAGGATCATATAGTACCACATATTGTCGAGAAGAACACAACACAGGAGATGTGGGAGGCCCTAACCAAGTTGTATCAGCATACTTCCATGCAGAGGAAGATGCTACTAGAAAATTAGCTGTGATCATACCAGATGCAGAAGGGAGAACAAATCGACCCATTCCTCGGTCAATTGAAGAAGATCCGGGATCAACTGACTTCCATAGGGGCAATGCCGGATCTAGAATTTATTGTGAGAACAACCCTAAACATAGTCTCAGAAGATTGGGAGTTGTTTTTCCAAAGCATACTAGGAAGGGCGACCCTTCCAGATTGGGAGGAAATGTGGGTTGCTCTTCACCAAGAAGAGATCAGAAGGCTGAGCAAGGCGAGAAGCAGCAGCAAGGGGATCAGAATCAGGAAGGAGGAGGAGGAGGATGCTGCCATAGCATTTGAGGGAAAGCGGGAGAAACAAAAGATGAAGGGCCTCTCCAAGGTCAAATGCTTCCACTGTGGGGAGCTGGGTCATTATGCTACCTAGTGTCCAAGGAAGAAGAGTAAGGGAGAAGCCTCCGAGACCAAGTTAGTGCCAACAAGGGCAGAGAAGGAAGTGGAGACAGACGACGACTGTTCCACGAGTGCACACACACCACTTGAGTGGAAGTGGGGAGACATCGAGCTGTAGTCAGGTGGACTACATGCGATGAGGGGCAGGATCCTCGAGGTACCCAACCTCTTGGATTATACCTTGCTATGGGAACCTCGAAGAGGAGTAGCAATATTGGAAATGTGAGTAGAGATGGATGTGGATACAGCAATAGAAGGAGCTACAGTGCCAGATTCCTAGGACAATGTGAGGCTAGTAGGCTGCAACAGTGCGAGAGGCATGGGAGTGTTGCATCGGTGCAAGATGGCGCAGAGAGGTGTGCAACAGTGCAGATGCACATAGTTGTTGCAACAACACAGAGGTCATAGAGGGAGCACTTGTTAGTGACAGAGGGAGCTTCAACATCAAGAGTGTTTCTAGTCTAAAGAGATGTTAGAGTTGGGAGATCAGTTAATTACTTCTCAGTAAATGAGTTACAGTGCAAAAATTAGCAGTGGTAGTGATATGGGTAGCACAATGCAGCATGATGAGAGGGGTTGCAGTGCAGATGCAATAGTGGCAATGGCAGGGCCATGGGCAACAGCATGGATGCAAGTGGAGTTGCAGTATGGATGCAGCAGTGGTAGTGGCAGGGCCATGGGTAGCAGTACAAGATGCCATAGTGCAGAGGATGTTGGGCAGTAGGCCTAGCATCAGCACAGGGACCGATGCCAGATGATCAGGGTGATACTCAATGAGGAGTATTGCTAGAGCACAGTCCTTGCTAAGAGAGTGTTGATTTGGAGTAGCATCAGATGTGCTCTAGCCACAAAAATTGGCAGAGAGACTAAGGCACATGAGATCTCCAATACCCAGAAAGGGTTTGGGAAGATTCTAAACAGTTTGGGAAATATTAAAATAATTAATATTTTTAATGGAGTCCCTAAGTCTAAACTTAGGAAAATAAAATATTAATGTGAATTAATATAAAACTGTGTTAGAATGGTCCAAAAGACATGGATCAAGCCAGATATAATCTTAGTAGTTGATTAAGGACTTAATCTCGACCGTTGATTTGTCAAGGAGAAAAGTATAAGAGGAGGCTTGAGGGTCACTTGGAGAACACACCAAGAGATCAAGATTTCGACTTTCTGGGGCTGGGTTTGCTGAGAAAGTTGAGAGAGTGATCAGAGTTGCAACTGAAGGGCAATGAATATAGAAGCAGAGAGGCAGAGATAGCACTAGGAGGATCAACAAAGTATCCGAAGAGAGGGAGGCAGAAGTAGCCAATTGTTCACACAGAGCTATCCAGGGCTCACGCAGAGGTAGCCAAGAGCTGCGCAGTGCCTCAGAGGGCTAGCATGGGAGATGCAGAGGGCCAGAGGGATGATGCAATTCCTCCAGAGGATGATGTAGGCCAAGCCAGAGTGATGTTGGGATAACGCTGGGCCATAGAGAGGTTGACGCTGGGGTTTCGTGGGGTAGATTGGAGCTGTCAGAGTGTTTATCCGTGGTTTTATCCGGAATATCTGCTTCCGAGTAGAGAGGTACTACTGCTGAAATTTTTTTCTGTTGGGTGAGCTGGATTTGGCACCCAACTTGTATTATGAAACTGCTAAATAAATCAAACCCTTAGATAGTTGCACCGATTTTCCCGCAAATGGTTTTTCCAGGGACATTAGTCCAAAAAAAATGGTGTCACTTGTGTGCTTGTTTATGTTTCCTCTAGTTGATGATGTATAATGTGTTGAGCATGTACTTGTATTTATTTCTAGTATTTACATGGTAAATAACTTTTTAATTAACAGAACAAGTAGGTAGGAATAAATCAGAATGTACATGAAGGGTTTCTAACAGGTTAGACTTAGAAACTCCAACATGCTATCAGAGCATGGTTGCAGATCACAGGAGAATTGAGGACATCAACCGAGCAGGGTAGCAACAATAAAAAACAACTGTCCCGAGTGACGAAAGTTGTTCCTTGTAGAGTAGCAGCAAGGAAGGGGTGAAGCAATGCCTGCGTAATCAAGATTGAGCTAAGAAGAGGCTGCACAGAGGCTAAGGGAGGCAAATACAGGCTCACATAGAGCCACATAGAGGCCAGGAGGGCTGACACAATTGGCTAAGGAAGCTGATTTGCTAGTGCTAGGATTGCGCAGAGCCTAGAAGCTCTAACCTTCAGTTTGCTGGGGTTTAGGATGCTATGGGTAAGTTGTAGAGTGGAGCTGGTGGGGTACTTGTTATAGACATTTTTGGGCACTTCAACCCCAATCATAAATGTCCATAAACTGAGGGCTCTTAAGTCCCTAAAAGTTTTGCTTCACTGCCTAAAGGAACAAGGTCAGCTGCTTACATCATCTCCTAGAAGCTCTCCACTGAAAACTGCTCATAAATGGTCAAAACTGGACCATACTGAAAGCTCAATGCAGAGGGTGCGACGCATATCACCTTCCCAGTGTACAAGGTGTGATGCATACTGATTTTCTCCTTTGTAGGGTGCGATGGTCAGGAATGGACAAATGGCAAGGACAAAAATGCGAGGTGGAAGATCATGGAATCTTCTAGAAGCTTCCTCTCTGACACTTGCCTCTCTATTTTCAACAAAGGATGAGTAAGAGATCATCATTCTCCAAGTGAAAGCAGGAACTATCAGAGAGAAGACACTAATCAAGATCCCAGAAGATGACTCACCTCTCTGTAATCATCTATATATGGATCCCTCATCACAGAGATTCGGAGGCTGGAATTTTGTATCTTATAGAGAAGTGCTGTTGGTTTTCTGGTGTAGATTCATAGTGTTGGGTGATCTAAGCTTTGCTTGAGGTGAAGAAGGGCTTCTTAGCTGGAGGATGATGCTAGGTCAGAGCACATGGTTGTAATCCTCTTGCTACTTTTCATCTTAATAAAGCTATTCTTGTTTCCTTCCATATTCTTGTGTACTTGTTTATATATGCATTTATATGGTTAATATGCATCTGATCCTGTATTATTTATGAATTTAGATCTTTGTTTCTTCGATAGTAGTATGTCGCTGTGATTCCACAGGTTCTTTTGAAGCTGGACAGACAAAGAAGAAGCGACGAAGTCTATCAAGAAGGAGAGGAAATCAAACGCAAGACTCAGGTTGGTCTTCTTGGTTCTCCTCTTGTCTATTTTCATAAAAGGAAATAACAGTGGACTTTGATTGTTTGTTTCTAAGATAGCCACCCATCTTAGTGGGAATAGCAGTGTCCGAGTGGACACTATTCCCGATAACAAAATGGCGACTCTGCTGGGGAGTGACTAGATTACTTGTTAGCCTATCTATCCTTGTTTCTTTTATAAATTTACAGACGGAGCCTGAAGTCAAGCCAGCTAGCCTTCGAATTGCATTTGTTATACAAATGAAAAGTAGATCAATGCTTCTTCAATCTATCTCTAGGTTTTTTTATGAATTAAACAATAGATTTGCAAGCAATCTAATTGCCCTAAGTGGTGGCTCTAGTAACCTCTTTAGATCACCCCTGTGTTTTACATACACTGATCTTTACTTACTCGGTCTAAACACCTAAACTAGATTGCAAATTGTGAGTGAAAACCTGTTTGAAGTCTCGCACTGCTACCATCGCACCCTACCTTCAAGGAAGTCTGTATGCATCGCACTTCCAGAGTGCAGTAGGTGCGCTGCATATTGATTTCACTGTGTAACAGGTGCAATGGTTAGGGAGGGTTAACTTTACCCTCAGACTGTGGATTTTTCTCACTGTTTTCAGTCCTATTCAAGAGTTTTGCTGTCTGTAGTCAGTGTACTTCTGCGAAAACCCCCTTCTCTTGCATTATTCTGCCTCCTTAGTGCAAAGAACTATAAATGTTTTTATGTATTGTGTGTCATTTTTAGTTCTCTTTTGCAAAAAAGTAGCATAGTCGAACTGTCGTCTCTAGATCTGAAAGTGTTGTAGCTGTCATTTTCAGTTTTAGGAAACAATCCCATTGTTCTTGATAGTCGATTATACAGTTACTATTGCATAGGATTTGAATAAGTAGTTTTAAAGTGTCGAAAAGTAATTTTCATTTCAAAATCGCAAAGTGTCTCTCTTGCTTTCACTTCATTTTGAAAAAGAATTTTGTTGAGTACCGTTTCTTTAAAAGTAATTCAGATTTGCACATAGCTTTCTTAACGTCATTCACACATTAAGAAGGCTGAAAACAAATACATGCATGTGCATTTGCATTTTGATTTCTTGGCTTGATTTAGGACTGTGCATTTAGTGTGTGCTTTGTGCTCTGTGAAGAAAAAATTCTTGACTTTCTTCCCTTAGTAGCTAGGATTTTCATTGCTGAAA
This sequence comes from Pinus taeda, assembly GCA_000404065.3. Taxonomy (NCBI): domain Eukaryota; kingdom Viridiplantae; phylum Streptophyta; class Pinopsida; order Pinales; family Pinaceae; genus Pinus; species Pinus taeda. The sequence continues at coordinate 101,424 of APFE030317229.1, read as the reverse complement.
GAAGATTAAACGTTTGTTTATCATCTTAGACTGCATTTTAGGAATTATATACACATCACGCGGTGAACCTGAAAGGCAAATTGTTAAGAAAGATCAACTTAAAATAAATTTAATGAATCTAACAACGCTTTGGAACTTAACGCACAACATCTAGAGGTCTAGGCTAGATACGTATTCCGGCGTCGTAAAACCTGGTAACTGTTGTTTTCAGTGTTGGTTGGGTAATTCCTCCACTCTGAGATGGCAAGTGCTAGTACAAACTTGTGCTCCCACGTACCGTCGAGTATATATTGGGAGACCACAATAGGTTGCATCCTTTATCCTTAGGAAGCTATGTCTGCCTCCCTATCGATCGCAATGCACTGAACACAACATTCGGGAAGATTGACTGTTGTACCATAAAAAGTATTCTGCAGTTTTGCGATTGGTTTGGTAATCCTCTCTGCCTAGATCTCCAGAGAAGTCCATTTTTCTCCTTTTCAGACTCCTTAAAGGAAACGGTCCTCTGAGCACTTTTCACTTCAGGTTCAATAAAAATCGAAAGCGACTAGAGTCATCTTTTGTTTTTTCTCGACTCTTTAAAATTGAAAAAACAAGTTGTGTCAAAGCGTCTAAAATTTATTTTAGTCGGAATAACATCACAAATTCCCCCGTTGGTGTTTAGGTTGAGAAAATGGAGTCTACTAATCAGGGATTTCCCCTTGGAGGAAATCCTAGTCCCTTCTCCTCTTGGGGAGATGTTGGTGCACCCCATATGGCCACTTTGTCACTTCCAGGATTGACAAGTGGAGTCTAGCGAAAATACTCACACCGCACAGTCAAAACCTAAATCTCCTTGTGTCATTTGCAATGGAGACCACTATCACCGAGATTGTCCTTGCATCCCTCGGATCTTAAGGGACTGGTCTCCTCGTTTGCACAACTCGGTGGCGTCAACCTCTGGCGATCATGTTGAATGCTCACCATCAACCAGTGAAAGTGAAGCACATGGACAGAAAAGGAATCCTAGATTTCCTTGTAAGTTGTGTGAAGGAAATCATGCCGTCCACCTTTGTCCCTTCCTTGACGAGGCTAAAAGAGTTTTGGATGATCGTCCGGTTTCACCGCTACGACTTCCTCCTGGATATAAAAAACTCTTGCCAAGTCCTCCACCGGTTGAAAATCTGGCTGGCCCGTCATTGTGGTATTAGATTGAAAACCAAAGGTTCTGTTTAGAGGTGACAATATCAAACGAAACTGTAATATCAAACGATATGTATGTGTATGTAAACGAACATAGGTCTCAGCCTGGTCTTTTAATTACATGCGTTACATCCCTTGAAAAATGGATGTTTATCCATAGCAGCTGTTGCTGCTTTTGGTAAAAAAACATAGATATATTCCTAATCGTCTTATGCATAAAATCAAAAATCAAAATAGGAAACAACTTAAAATCGAATGGAAAAAAATTGAATGTTGTTGCTGCCTTTGTGCCAACATGCTAGGGTTGACTAAGCGTTGACCGTGCAGATAGGAGGAATGTTTCCAATGCGGGATAGGTGCTTGACCATGTTTGGACATTCCTCTTTTCGTCCATGCCTTCCGCTCCTACCTAGCTGCCATGCCACATGTCACATAATAAGCC
>APFE030317229.1:12354-76889 GCA_000404065.3 Pinus taeda | reverse complement strand
TCCGTGAAAATTGACCATGTAACAAGTTGTTTACGAGAACAAAGCCCTTCATACCATAAAAATTGATCTGGTTCTAAATATGAAGATGCAATACATATCTTTTGTAATAGGGGTACACCATGTAGATCAAAATATTGCTCCATCTGAAGTATCCAATTTACCGGATCCTTGCCATCAAACTTCCTCATCTTGCTTTTTCTTGATTTTAGGAGCTCGAACTTGAAATGACTGTAACTTTGTACTTTCAAAGCTTTAAGTTCTGAAATTGTGATCTGTAGTATCCCTCTGTGTCCTCTTTCCAATGCCACTAGTCTGATCCAAATTGGATTCTCCAAGAAAGAGTTATGCACAATCTCCCAAGATGACTTGATTATAGACCTTTCCAGAAGAGCGAAATTGTATGAAGTGCCACATGTCACTGTTTCGACCTTTGGCACTGAAAAATATATACAAGAAACTACAGTCCGTCCTCTTTCTGTAACTTCTTATGAAATTTCAATTTGATGATCAGGGAGAAAGTTATGATGATTTTCCCCAGGTCACCTGTTTGGAATGTAATTTAGGAGTCTGCAAAAAGACCAACTTCCTCAGATCATATCTCCGCCAATATAGTGCAAAATGCTCTGAAATTCGGACCCGAGCTTCAACGCGATGTCTTCTCAAATGGGTTTTTTTTTAGCTTTTGAAACGTCACAGAAAAAACGTTATAGGAAAAATTCCACGATGACCTGTTTGGAGCAGTGAAACCCTAGAATCCAAAGCTCCGATACCAAATGTTATGAAACCAGCTTCAAGAAAGATAGAAAAGATAGATCAACGCCTTAGAATTCAGTGTCTTCGAGGGTGAAACCTCCTTTACATTACATAAATGAACAATTCTTGAATGATACAAATGAAAAGACCTCTTTTATATATATAGGAGTCTAAGGGGTCATAACATAATCAAAGCCGACATAACAATAATAATGTAAGGGCACAATAATAACAATAGTGGGCTTTTATGGGGCACAATAGTAACAATATGGGCACTACGTGGGTACATCAATATAATAAGTGGGTTGTACTAATAACAATAGGGGTTGCACTAGTAGTATAGGGGTCTAACATCGATCTTCAACACAGTTCTCAGATCACATGACCATATCTTTGATACCACATGAAGAAGAATCACAAAGCCATACAACCATATGCACAACAAATTAACACACAAAAATTAAACTGGCAGAAAAGGCAGAGAGCCATCATGTGGTCTCTCATGCTCATGTAATTCAATTTTATTTAAATAGTTTAATAATACATTTAAATACATGAGCAGGTGGTCTTAAGATAGTGCGTCTATCTTAGACTCACTTGGTTGAGACAATTTCTCAACTTACACACTAATTTAGGAGAGCTAGTTGGAGAGAATCTCTCATCCAAACTAGACTCCTTAGTTTGAGGAATTCTCATGATTTTATTTATTTAACTTAATAATTGGATTTATTATTGATTTTTGAAAGAGTGAGGCTAACAAAAAAAATGTAGATTACATTATTTCGATTCATGATTCTCTTGGCTTCACTCTGACCGGATTTGTTAACTAGGAGAGCCAGATTATAATGCATAAGATTTTTCCATTCATAACTTATTTCTGGAGAGCCTAAGTGCCATATATATCAAAATAGAGACAAAATTAACAAGCACATAATACACTGCATATCAAGATGGCAGATAGATAGGATGGACTGACAAACCTGCTATTGGGCCATGCCCTTCATACACGTGAAAATCAATATGTTATAGTCTCATCTCAATTTCATTTAAATGATCATTGGTCTGATGCTAACTTCTGCCCGCATTGGCTAGTTGTTCCAGAATCTCAGTATCACTGTATTGAGCATCATTGACATAGGCCACCAACTTATTTCTGTCCTCATAGCAGAGTTCTCAAAGGATATAGGGTGACTTGGATTCCCCTCAGCTGCTCAACAATTGTGTCCAAAGAGGGGGGTTGAATCACATGACTCTGGGAGTGGGCTAGGTCTTCGGCCATGTCACCCTCTCTCACCAAACTCCCTGAATCACCATCACTTTGCACCCTCCCGTCTTTCCATCCCAACTCTTTGTGGCCCCCGCTGGCCTCCTCCTCTATGCTATCGACCATGCCATCACAACATCCCTGTACAATATAATTTTGCTTGGGCTTTAGCCACCACATTGCCACTTTCTCCCAATGAGCTCCAAAGTTCCCCCACCCAGAATTCCCATGACTAAAGACCGGAGACCAGCCTGGGAATACCAGGAGACGTGTCGAACTACTGAGGAGGACACACTACCCAGAGGCAGACAAACACCACAACTAACCAAGTTTCACCCAACCTTGAGCTCTCAACAACTCAGGGGTACCCACACCACTAATACGCCCCCCAAGGGACTCCAAATCGCACTAGACTCACAACCCCCACCAAACACACTAGGAATAAACTTGATTCCCTCACAATTTTTTAAAGAAATGCTTAGGGATTTTTGTCGACCCAGTTTGATGCCTCTTTCAGGGGTCAGAAGCTAAGTATCAAGGGAATTCTGCCACCTCACATAAAGAACTTCAACAAGCACAAAAAGCCATAAGAAAATAAGAACTAAAGTACTTAGAACAAGCCTTGAACCTGTTATCACCCCAAGAAACTCTCCTAGGTTGTATCTCGGAGATGCTCAGGAACATTACAAAACTCAACTTAATGTTGGGAAATGGGTGAATGGAAGGAATGATGCTTGTTCAAGCCAGATAACCACTTCTATTATGCTTAACTCCAGACATGGGTGAACACCCTCAGACTACAAGTCTTTAGACCACCAATTACTCACTGTTTGAGGATTAGGTGAGTATGGAGAATACTGACCACACCAGCAGATGCACAGGGCCCTGTGATGGCCGGCTGCAACCAGTGAAGAGGTCTGCAAATCTATCTCCTAATGCACAGACAGGATAACAGCTCTCTGGCACTAAGTAAATAGAAACCTGCATAACATATTCAATGATACGTCCAAGATTCTAACGCAGAAGTGGGATGACAACCCCTCAAATGCTAAATATCAAGAGCACATGAACAAATGCATAACAGGCACAACCTAGAATAGAATAGAAGTGGAAAGTGAGCAATTAACAACAAAAGAAGCTTGTATTAGCTGAAAATGAAGACCAGACGCTGCAAGTATTAAAGTAGTTATAGTCTTCAGAAGTTGAACCTTACATCAAACAACAACCATCAACCCATCCCCCTAGATTACATCTGTTTTTTGGGTATATATAGAGTTTGATTACAAAGATATTCTGTTGTTCTATGCATGGAGGGGTCATAATGGACCACCAACCACTTTAATTCTCTGATGGAGTCTCTGCTACAATCCGCTGCTTCGATGAACAAAAATGATCTTCTCAGATGCTTTGCTGTCCTTCTCGAACAGGTGGAATGTTGACTGAAAGAAGCTCCATAACTGGTAAATACGTTTATCTGCTCGAAGCTGGTCCTTTCCCTTCTCGGCCATTCAATTTCTTGAATGCGGTTGTTGGAGATGAAATGCGCCGGGTACAGGCAAACAAGTTACTTTCGTCCTTCGGAAGCATGGTACAGGTTGAGGACACAAAGCTTACATGGTGAACGAATGAGCACGACGGGAACAGATATCAACGGCTAGATCAAGTGAATGGACGACAACGATCTCTTGACGGGAGGAATTGGAAGCGGGAACAAACAAACGCGAGTCATCAGATCTCGGGTGGATAGATCCGACGGCCATCAGGTGGAAGAGTAGCACGGGAGATAACGAGCGGGGACGGTAAAATGGGTAGTAAGCGGTATGTATCACACCGCCATTGGGGAGAAAGTGGTAAAGGTACAAGGGTGAGCGATCACAATCATTGCGCGACGTGTGGCAGATGGGACAGGGCAAAAACCACTTTCCTCGCGAGCTAACGCATGGGCAGCTTATGGGCGTGGGAGGTGCGAATGTCATCCGATTGCGACAGAGTAGATTGGACGGTGTAGAAGCAGTTAGGTAGGTTATTTGTGGCGGGGACAGTTGGATCGGATGATGTGTGATGTGTGATCAGAACGCATCGCAATATCGCATCGTCGGAAGTCAAGGGGCGTAACTTTATACACATGCAATTTGCGATAGTGATTAGAACCGGACCCGATAAAGGAATTAGCTGGTTTTAAGACTGACGGAGGGAGAATGAGGGAAGGAGAAAATGACTGTTGTGACGGAAAAGGGCTTATGAAAAGTGCGCGGGGACTATTGGATCAGAATGATCAACGACTGCGATCGAAGGACGACGACGGGTTACGGAAGAGCGAGGTTTTAAGAACAGAGGTTTATGCCGGGTATGAAGGAAAAAACGGAGGCATCAGGGTGAAAGAGGGTAAGCGAGGTGAAGGAGAAGGAGGATGATAACCAGTGCAGACCTCTTCTGAGCAAGAAACCAAGGACCGAGCTTACTTCCACTCTTTGAAAATCAGCAACATGTAGCAGAGCTAACACTGGCTCCTTCTGGGGATGAGATCCTCTTTGTGAGGTCTCAAGAATTGCAGACCAATGCCTTCATACAAAACAAGCTTAAAAAACATTGCCTAGTATTCCATTGGGCATGGAGTCTAATTAAGTCTATATTAAAAAGAACACATTTACAACATTGAGGCTTTAAAACCTCGACAACCTAAATCTTCAAAAACTGCCCATTTACTGGGCCATCAAAATTGTTGCCCCTTCTCCGCGTCCACATGCTTGTCAGTAGATTCATAAAAGATTTGCAAAATTGGATTTATTTGATCATCTACCTCGAAAGCTGTGCCAGTGAACCTTGGCATGTACTTCTGGTATTCTCCTGCAGGCATGGCATTCAAAGAAACATGCAAGACCAAGGGTACATACCTAGCAGTGGTAATTCTTTCCATTTTGGTGGGACCTTACTGGCCTGCCATGCCTGGGGTATGTGGAAGGATACTGGCAGATTGAATAGTGGGGAATAATGAAATAGATGATAGTGACAAGGGAATATGGTGGACTGTACGGGAGGCTTTCTTTGTACTGAGATCTGAAGGGGAACTAAATGAATAAGGAGCTTTATGAATCTCTGCAGCTGATTCTTCACTAGCAGTACTAGGTTCTAGATCCTCAAACTGTGTATTCTCAACTAAAACCTTCTCTTGTAGAGACACATGAGTTCTTGGGTTTACCTGATCCTGATGCTCCTTTTTGTGATATTTTCTTCGATTTGACAATCTTCTCAGGGTCAGGCACTGGGTCAGCTGGTGATTTCTAAGGATTTCCTCGGGTATGGAACTGAGCTAGAACTGAAACGTGGAGTCGCCACCAGGTTGGTTCTCCAGTAGAGTCGCCAGATAGATGATTACAACCAGAAATGTGTCCAGACATTGTCTATCATCAAAATCTGGAACTGTGTCGTCTCCCAGGGAAGCTGAGCTTCAATCTCCTCTCCCCGGCAACGACGCCATTTAATGTTATCACCTCAAGAAACTCTCCTAGGTTGTATCTCGGAGATGCTCGGGACATTACAAAACTCAACTTAATGTTGGGAAATGGGTAAATAGAAGGAATGATGTTTGTTCAAGCCAGATAACCACTTCTACTATGCTTAACTCTATACATGGGTGAACACCCCCATACTACAAGGCTTTAGACCATCAATTACTTACAGTTTGAGGATTAGGTGAGTATGGAGAATACTGACCACACCAACAGATGCACAGGGCCCTGTGATGGCTAGCTACAACCAGTGAAGAGGTCTGCAAATCTATCTCCTAATGCATAGACAGGATGGCAACTCTTTGACACTAAGTAAACAAAAACCTGCATAACATATTCAATGATACGTCCAAGATTCTAACACAGAGGTGGGATGACAGCCCCTCAAATACTAAATATTAAGAGCACATGAACAAATGCATAACAGGCACAACCTAGAATATGATACAAGTGAAAAGTGAGAAATTAACAACAAAAGAAGCTTGTATTAGTTGAAAATGAAGACCAGACACTGCAAGTATCAAAGTAGTTATAGTTTCCAGAAGTTGAACCTTACATCAAACAACAACCATCAATCCATCCCCCCAGATTACATCTGTTTTTTGGGTATATATAGAGTTTGATTACAAAGATATTATGTTGTTCTATGCGTGGGGGGGTCATAATGGACCACCAACCGCTTTAACTCTCTGATAGAGTCTCTGCTACAATCTACTGCTTGAGTGAACAAAAATGATCTTCTCAGATGCTCTGCTGTCCTTCTCGAGCAGGTGGAGTGTTGACTGAAAGAAGCTCCATAACTGATAAATGTGTTTATCTGCTCGAGGCTGGTCCTTTCCCTTCTCGGCCATTCAATTTCATGAATGCGGTTGTTGGAGATGAAATGCGCTGGGTACAGGCGAACATGTTACCTTTGTCCTTCGGAAGCATGGTATAGGTTGAGGACATGAAGATTGCATGGCGGACGAATGAGCACGACGGGAACATACATCAGCGGTTGGATTAAGTGAATAGACGACAACTATCTCTTGATGGGAGGAATTGGGCGGAAGTGGGATAGACAAACGCGAGCCGTTGGATCTTGGGTGGACAAATCCGACAGCCATCGGGCGAAAGAGTAGCACGGGAGATAATGAGCGAGGACGGTAAAATGGGCGGTAAGCGGTATGTATTGCACCGTCGTTGGGGAGAAAGCGGTAAAGGTACAAGGGCGAGCGACTACAATCATCGCGCGATGCGTGGCGGATGGGACAAGGCAGAAACCGCTTTCCTCGCGAGCTAACGCATGGGCAGCTTATGGGCGCGGGAGGTGCGAATGTCGTCTGATCTCGACAGAGTAGATTGGACGGCGCGGAAGTAGTTGAGTAGGTTATTTGCGGCGGGGACCGTTGGATCGGGCAATGTGTGATGTATGATCAGATCGCATCGCAATATCGAATCGGCGTAAGTCAAGGGCCGTAACTTTATACACATGCGATTTGCAATAGCGATTAGAACCGGACCCGATAAAGGAAATAGCTGGTTTTAAGACTGATGGAGGGAGAATGAGGGAAGGAGAAAATGACTGTTGTGACGGAAAAGGGCTTATGAAAAGTGCGCGAGGATCGTTGGATCGGAACGATCAACGACCATGATCGAAGGACGACGACAGGTTACGGAAGCGCGGGGTTTTAAGAACAGAGGTTTATGTCGGGTATGAAGGAAAAAACGGCAGCAACAGGGTGAAAGAGGGTAAGTGAGGTGAAGGAGAAAGAGGACGATAACTGGTGTAGACCTTTTCTGAGCAAGAAATCAAAGACCAAGCTTACTTCCACTCTTTGAAAATCAGCAACATGTAGTAGAGCTAACAGACCCTTTTTCACACAAAGAAACAATGGTTCCACTCAAAAAACACATTTGAACCGAAACGCAGAACAACCCCAATGCTAAACCAAATGCCACAACCACTTGGGCTAAACACAATCTCAGCCCGAGAAGACACCAGGAATAAAATCTGATGTCTAAAGACTAAAAACAATGATACCCCAATACTCACACACAACCAAAGGAGAAAAAGTACATTAGCAGCACCAATGAATTCAAACATGGCCAGAGCCCAACAACGAATTGAGGTGCCCGTGGATGCAATTTCCCGTTCTTGAATACTCACAGGTCTTTGGCGGTGATGAATTGCATCTCCAAGATCCCAAATGAACACTTGCATTCTCCTCTTACTTATTATGCATATACAATGGCCTTCAACAGCTGCACAGTGCCTGTTCGACTCTCTGGGAGAGCCATCTTGGCATACTGAGCAGACACTCTCCCCCCAAATTCCTCTTTTCATTTCCTGCTAACTACCCTGCCAGTGCCTAGTAAGGCTTGGATAGTAAACCATCCCAATGTCTCTAAACTGTTCAATGTTTGGATGCCCGGTTGGTAATTAATATTTAATTTCCTTCTCATGTTTGATGCGTGTGGGAGCTCAACTCCCCTGAGACAATGGAAACGGCAAGGGCTAACCAGCTTCTCATAGGGCATTAAATGCCCTGGTACATGCATGCTCTATAACAAAATAACACACAATCTTTATTTTTAATTTATGTAGCCACCAAAAGTTGTGTGTTATTTTGTTATAGAGCATGCATGTACCAAGGCATTTTATGCCCTATGACAAGCTGGTTAGCCCTTGCCGAGACAATACATGTCCGCAGTGTACCACTCCCACCAATGCATGTCGGCAGTGTACCACTCCCACCGGTGAAAGTCAAGATTAAATATTAAAATCATACATTCCATTTTGAGTCTTTTGGAGCCCCTGGACCGTATGGCAGCCATATTTTGAAATCAATTAATGCAATTTCTACCCACGCCTCTTCTCAGTCCGATGCCAACGTTAGTTTGGTGCAATATAATGAATAATGAAAAGTTTCTGAAATCAGAATAAACTTGAACACCATTTTTTAAGCTGGTTAGTGGTTGACAGAGAGCTATAGTTGAGCAAACACGGAATGACTAGCAGCTTTCTACATAAGAAGTTTCTATGAGTATGCGATCTACAATAACAGGCATTTTGGGATCTTCTGAAATCAGAATAAACTTGAACACTATTTTTTAAGCTGGTTAGTGGTTGACAGAGAGCTACAGTTGAGCAAACACGGAATGACTAGCAGCTTTCTACATAAGAAGTTTCTATGAGTATGCGATCTACAATAACAGGCATTTTGGGATCTTCTGATATCGATTTCAATTGTACGGGCAATTTCAGCTCCATATATTGCATGCAAACTTCTTCACCAGCCTGGGATTTTATCATGTCATAAAAAAATACTTTTCCGTTGTAATAAAATCAGTATGATGCTGTGTTTTTTGTTTTTCAGGAAAGAAAAATTGGACCGGTTTTCGGTACTGAAAGGTCATGTTGACATTAAGGATCGATGAACATGATTTCCCAGAAATAAGTAGAGTTTTGTGCAACTCCATCAAAATGTCCAATCAAAAATGTAACCGATGGGTTATACTCTTGTGATTTCTTTTTGTCTAGACTCTGGTCAGATACTTATTGTATGATGCACATATTTTGTAGCTAATACTTTATATATCGAATGGATGTTCTCAAAGATAGTGATATTTCACTGGGCTCAATACTCCAATAAAAAAAGAGTTGTTTATAATGCGATTTTTTTGGAGATTTCGGTGACGGAATCCGGCGGAAGAAATGAGGTTAAATCTTGATTTTTAGCAGTTAAAATGGTTTTTTAACTGCATATTTGGATTCAGCACCCTGAAAAACCCCTGGGACCCTTTGATTGTGCAGAAACTAGCTATCAAACTTGGGATTCCAATAAATTGCTGCCGGATTTTGACCGGAAAAATCTGCCGGAAAAGCTTTCAAAAAGTCTCATTATAGACAACTGCATAATAAAAAAAGGAGTTGTCTATAATGCGACTTTTTGGAGATTCCGGTGACGGAATCCGGAAATGAGGTTAAATCTTGATTTTTAGCAGTTAAAATGGTTTTTTAACTGCATATTTGGATTCAGCGCCCTGAAAAATAATCCAATAAAAAAATAAGGTAACAATGGAGGTTAAAATATTTTTTTTAGTGTTTCTTATAATATAATCTATATTATTTAATTGTAATTATTTTATAACTTGTAAATATATAATTTAGGGAGTTGTTTAAGTGCTATTTTTATGAGTTTCTCGGGTGCGGTGGAAAAAATTAGATAAAATCTTGATTTGTGTTATTTAAACTAGTTTTTTGACTGTATATATATAGATTCCACACCATAAAAAACCCTTAAGGCACTTCTATTGTGCATGATTTACCCATCAATCTTGTGATTTCAATGAATTCCCGCCAAATTTTAGAAAAATTAAACTGGATAAATCCACTCGGAATCTACCCAAAAAACTTCCAAAAAATCGCACTAAAAACAACTCCTATAATTTATAATAACATCAAATTTGTAATTATTTTATAACTTATAACTATATAATGTGTAAAATATATAAATTCATTTCCATTTAAATTGATTTATATTATCTATGATTTTCACAATGTCATAGTTACCTCTTTCACTAATTTTTTAAAATTTTTTAATTTTTAATCAGCGTTCTGCATTTATAGTTAGAAGTTTTGTTCATTTTTTTTGGTTAAATCATTATAATATTTATAACAAGACTATTAATTTATAATTTTATAACAAGGCTATTATTTCATAAGTAATTAATGGTTGAAATTAATTTTAAGTTGAATAGAAATTATTATGGAATAAAATATCATTTATGATCTAAAAAAAAATAATTAAGAAAAGTATGGGTTATTTATTTTTATAATGGTTTAAACCAAATTATTACTCGTTTAGTTATATTAAATTTAAAAATAGTTTTAAAATTATATTAAATATATAATAATTTTTAAAATTAGTTAGATTTATTTTAATTTTTGATTATCAATATTATGAGAGATTAAATTTTTTCAAGGTGTAAATTTTTAATTTCAGTTTTGTGCTAAAAAAAAAATTACACATTGAGAAATTTGATTGATTTGATTCCTCTTAGTGCTTGATAGATTTAAAGTTAAAATAAATTTACATTGATTTTATTTCATTACAATAATCAATTAAATTTTAAATAAAAAATATAGTCAACTTGAAATAGAGAATTTTTAATTGTATATGCCATTATAAATTCATAAAAGTCATTATGATTTATACATTAATAGAGTTTTTTAAGGGCATTGTAGTTATGAGCCAATACTTTATGCTCTATGTTCTATTTTTATTAGTGATTATATTTTTTTTGAATTATACATTAATAGAGTTTTTTAAGGGCATTGTACTTATGAGCCAATACTTTATGCTCTATGTTCTATTTTTATTAGTGATTATATTTTTTTTGAATTTCATGTGTATTGTTTGTCATTTCAATTTTCAAATATAGAAATTAAAATTGTTTTTTACTTATTGGTTTAATATTTTTTTATATTGAAAATGACTAAACTATTTTACATATACAAATCAAAAGTATTAATTACTTTAACTATTAATTAAATGTTTTATCTTTTTATTTAATTTTATATTCAAACACAATATCATATATAAATTTAACTTAAATTTTGACGCAATATCATATTTAAATTTAACTTAAATAATATTGACTATAGTAATGCTAGAAATTCGCTATCTAATGTTTCATATACTTTGAGATAAATAATTTTTATGCATTCATTTTCTTAAGCTTTTGGTTGCATTTGTATGTTGAGGAACCAAAATGCAAAAATAATTGAGAATTTCCACGTATGCCTAGCCATGTGCCACTTAGCATTCCCATTAAGAATATATTTGAGATATGTTGCCACCGTCTTTAGAGTTATGTTAAGTTATGATGACACCATCTTCAAGATGTATTCAAATGTATTGTTAATTTCTAGAGCCTTTGATGTTTTCACTTTATAATGACATCATTATATCTACATTTATAGTTATATGTATTAATAAGATTATTTGTTATATGTGGGATATTAATAAAATTATCTTTATCTTATTTTATTATAGATTATTTATGCAAGCAGAAGGTTTATAAAATTAACTTAATTAATTTTATAAAGAAAATGTACTATACTCATAAGGATATCAATCAATATTTTCAGTGGAATAGTTAAGCTTTCATATGAGTATTGTGCATATTTCTTTTTCCCTAATGACTACAACACAAAAGTGAAGGTCTTTTATTATCATAATTTGCATGGCTTGGATTTGATACGATCACATATATTAAATAATTACTATATACATCATACCTTTCATTTCATAGAGTGCATGAGGTTTAATATGCATTAACACAAATAAATAAGGTCTATATTCATATAGGTGTAAAGTTATTTGCAAATTAGTGTCTCAAGACATAAGAAGTGGTAGAAGACATGTTCCATGCTCCTTATGCTAGTATTGTTGGACTTTTGATGTATGTTATGGTTTGTACTAGACTAGACATTACCAAGTGAGAGTTTTAGCAAATATATACCAAAACTAGGCAAATAACACTGGCAACTGTAAAGAGGGTCTTGACTCTTCAAATATTTGTGAGGCACTTCAAAATATGCAATCTGCTACCAATATATATATCTATATCTATACTATATCTAATTCTATATCTATTCTATATCATATATATTAAATTATTATATAATATTATAAATATATATATTATATATATATATATATATATATAATATATATAATCATAAAGGCTTTGTTGATGCAGATTCTGCTAGAGATGTTAATTACAAAAGACGTCTAAGTGGTTATGTTTTTAATTGGTTTAGTGGATCAGTTAATTGGATGAGCAAGAAGTAAGATGTAGTTGCATTATCAATTGCAAAATTTAATTACATGTGGCAGCTACTCATGGATGTGAGAAATTGATATGGTTACAAAGATTATGTTCATGTATTGGTTTTGTTTTTTTGTTTGTTTAAGGCTCAACTTTATATTACTGATGCAAAAAGGTACAAAGAGTTTGTCTTTGTGTTATGAGCCACCCTATTGGGAAACCAACCCAATAACACAAATTAAGATTCTTTGTATTACAAATGTTTCTTCTGTTAGAAATGTATCAAAAAAAGCTTCATTTGATTAGTGCCTTAGTCAAATGGAGAGATTTGATTTTCCACATCAGCAGGATGACTTGGATTGCAGTGAGATTGAGTGACATGGCCTTGTCACTTATTTAAGTTAGTAAATTCGAGTTGTAGGCTTGGAGTAGAGTTGTGCATGTAGCGATTGCTAAAATTTAGTAATCTAGTTTAGATATTTTTAGCCGAACTCAGTTAACTGAGCTCTAGTCATTAATTTAGTTAGTTGAGTAGTAAAATTGTTGTTAACTTAATGATCTCTTAGTTAAACTAGTCAATCAGCTAAAAATAGCCCAAACATGCATGGAATTCAAATTGCCTAGCTGGAGTGGAGGAAAAGGCACATTGTAATTATCAATTGTATACTAGTTGAGTGTACAGGCTTGGTAATTAAGCAAGCGATCAATTCCATTAAATTTGCACAAGGAAATAGGCAATCCCTCTATTATTTAGGAGCTCAATTTATCCTAAATTACGCAAGGAAATAGGAGAAACCTGGAGGCTTGAACTGGATAAATGTTGGCCATAGTAGGACAATCAACAGAAGAACACATTTACAGTGTAGGGTGTGCTTTAGAGTTGATGCAAGACATTGTAATAGTTTCTCATTCTCATCTGATTAAAATAAAGCAGTGGAGGGGTTTTCCCCAGTTGGGTTCCCCTGTATAATCATTGTGTTGCTTGTGTTTTGATGGTTTCATGTCATTGCATGTGTTTCTTCTTGTGATTTTATATTTCACAAGTTGTAGAAGAAATTTTCTCTTGTATTTAGTTCAAATTCATCCGCAGTGTAATTTTTTTTTTTTCCATTTCTACATGGTATTAGAGCTTAAAAACACAATAGAAACCAATCAATAGATCTTCTCCTTTAGAAATTTCCATTTGTAGATTCAGTGAAGCAGGTTTTCTTTCGTGCAGGAAAATGTATTTCAATAGATTGAAATTGGAGTATGCCCTAGAGGGAACCTCAAATTTTATAACTTGGAAGGACAAGATGGAAGTTGCACTCGATGATAAGGAAGCGTTGGATTACACCCAAACTGACATTCCAAAACCAACAACATCAAATGCACAAAAATTAAACCAGTAGAAGAAGGATACTGCAAAAGTTAGGAGGATCATCCTGGAGGGTGTGAGAGACCACATAGTCTCGAATTTACATGGAAAAGAATCTCCATTTTCTATGTGGAAGAATCTCACTGAACAATTCGAAAATAATAGTGATGCCAGGAAATTGGTATTGAAGTATAAGCTCAAAAACATCTACATGCAGAAAAATGAAACAATTCCACATTACCTCTCAATATTCACTCAGGTTCAATATGAACTTGGAGGAGTAGGATAAAATGTACCATCTTCTGAACTAGTTAGCCTAGCTCTTCTTGGCATTTCTAAATCCTGGCATGATTACCATGACTCTATAAATGTAAGGGACAAATTAGCAAATTGGGAGAGACTTTGGTCTGATTTGGTGTAGGAGGAAATTTGAAGGAACACCAGAGATGGAGTAGAATCCAAAGCGGAGGAGGAGGAAAATTTTTCCTTGGTAGGTAAGGGAAAGAAGGAAAAGGGCAAGAAAGCACAAGGAAATCCTAAGTCCAGCCAGAACAATGGCAAGAAGAAGGACCTCAACAAGATAAAATGTTTTCAATGCCAAGAATATGGACACTATGCAACCAAGTCTCTGCATAAGAAATCCAATAAGAAGGATTTAGGAGGAGCAGGAGGTGAATCTCTCACCTCACAATTGAAATTGGAATTCACCATGATTGCATGCATAACAAGCACATTAGTGGGGAGTGTGTGGTACCTAGATTTAGGTGCCTCGTTCCATATGACAAGATGGAAATATTTCTTTAGTAGCCTAGAGGAGAAGGATATCCAAATGCACAAAACCTGGAGATGATGGGAGGTATAGTACCAAAGGAATTGGTGTTTTCACCTTTAAGAGGGAGTTAGGCTCCCATCTTCATCTGAAATATATCATGTATGTACTTGAGTTGAAGAAGAATTTAATTTTCGTAGCTGTATTGGAGGGCATAGGTTTTGATATTGTGTTCATTAAGGTCAATATTTTCTAAATCATGTTGCCATGGGGTAAGTGAAACAGACTGGAGTTAGAGTGAAAAATATCTACAAACTTGACGTGGATGCTTGCATTGCACAGAGTAGCAAGGCATAAGTTGTGCAAAGTTGAGATGTTGGATAACTCCGGCACAGGCGCATGGGACACTTACACCATGGCGCCTTAAAAATCATGCATCATATTATCACTAGCCTCCTGAAATGCACCCTTGATGTCTATGAGGGATGTACATTGAAATATGTAACTAAGTTCATTCTTCATAATGACATATGCAATCTTGATTTTATGTATTTAATGAAAAGAGAAAAATAAATTTATTATTTGTGTTCTTGAGGCATGGATTTCATGCTATAGGGGAATTTATTTTTAGGTCAAGTATCCATTGAGTGCTTCTAGGTTTTTCATAAAGTCAATTAAATCATTGTCATGTATTGAAGACCCATTTGGGCATGTTACATATTGTAAAGAAAAAATTATTGAGCCAAAACAGAGTCAAACACCCTCCAAGAACTCATCATGGCACAAAGATCAAGTCGGCCTACATGAAGGAATAAGTCGGTCTCAAGATAGAAATTCATACTCCTCTTAAGCTTATAAATAAGAAGGAATTCGACCTCATTTGGAAACACACTCAAGTAAGTTCGATCTCCTCAAGATAAAGGTTGGAAAATGATGATGAAGAAGAAGATAATCAAGATCAAAGTTTATGGGTCTCTCTATCTCTCTCTCTTTCGTTAAGTTTTCTACATTTTTGTGCTAGACAAAATTTTGAAGTTTCATCTAAGTTGTGAAGCTACAATATTGAAGTTATGAAGTTGCAAGGTCAAAGTTGTGAAGTTGCCTCTAGATCGAAGCTGTGAAGTTGTTAGGTTGAAGTTGTTGAAGCTACATCAAGGTTGAAGTTGTGAATCTGATAGGTCAAATTTGGTGTAATATTTATAATGGAATTATGCAATGATAAACAAAGAAAGCATAACCAAAAACACACAGAAAAACACTCAAGCATAAGAATACCATTTTAAAGCAAAAACTGCACTATTGAACCATTTCATTAATAAGTAAGAGGGTACAATGAGGTGTTGGAAAAAGTGCACCTGGGCTTGCTCAAGGCAAGCTAGCTAAGTCCATATGAATAATAAGAAGTCCCACTCAAATATGAGGCTACTCTATCTCCTGGCTCTAGGCTAAATTGCCTAGAAATACTTTGCTCACTGAATGGATTTGTTGCTAGGGCCCTCTCCGGT
Source organism: Pinus taeda (assembly GCA_000404065.3). NCBI lineage: Eukaryota > Viridiplantae > Streptophyta > Pinopsida > Pinales > Pinaceae > Pinus > Pinus taeda. The sequence continues at coordinate 60,913 of APFE030317229.1, read as the reverse complement.
GCTCAGAAAAATTTGGGAAATTAATCCTAGCCTCTCCACCAATAACCCACAAAAACCCATGAAGGAATTGGCCAATGCTTGACTTCGAAAATTCGGCCCTATTTCCCCTAACTCCTTTAGTTGTTGGCTAAATTGGGACCCTTGTTTGACCCATCAAATTGGCCCAAAAATTTCTAGGAGTTTGGGATTGTGATCCTTGCCCAAAACTAAAAAACATCTAGAAAGGGTTTCCCTTGGTTCCAACCTTCAAAAATTGACCCTTCACAACTTGACCCTCCAATTTTGAATTCTACTGTTATGACTGACTTTGCCAATCTCTGCTCTCCCGAATCCAACAATCCTCCTCAAATGGGCCCCCAAATGATCTCCCAACACCCTAGTTCCAAACTACCCCATATAGTGCTGCCCCAAAGAGGTTCACTCCAATGACTGCATAGTCATGGAGGAGATGACACAGTCCTATGTGTGAGGAAATGAGAGTTGCATGTAAGATGGCCCTCTTGCCTGTAGCTTCCCTCTATACTCCTAAAAATAAACCCTCTTGTTGGTAGTGTGAAAAGGGCAGGTGAAACTCCCTCCTTGGGTTGGCACTCGAAATCCACTAAAGCAAGGGTTGAGATCTCCGCTCGGAGACACTCGTGTGCTAAACAACACTATAGACTTGGCTTCGACTCAAGCATGCTATGTTAAAGAAATAGTTTTTGAATAGATTAATGAATACCAAATATGATGCCTCTTTCTCTATTTATTAAAGATCCTCTAAGATGCCCATGTGGGCCTAACTTGACTTTCCCCACCAACTTTGCTCCAATGAGAGTGTACTCCATGTTCCATTAGAGCTGCAATATTTCCCTTCCTCCCTAATGTTTGCCCCCCCACTTAATCCCAAAATTCATGTGGGACCTCTAAACCCACATCTCCTAAGTGAAAACATGAAATAAGACAAGATTGGGCAATATTGATATTTTCCTTAGTAATATTGCTAAGCAGGAATATCACAATCCTCCCTGCCAAAACGTTGCTTGTCCTTAAGAAACTGCCAAACAAGTGATCTCTCCAAGCTGACCCAATTACCATTGTGAGCAATATCGGGCTCCCAATTATGTCACTTAACCACTCTCAATCCCTGTGCTGAACTGTCATAAAGGAGTCCCAATGGTGGATCTGGGCGACTTCCTTTGGTAGTAGCCATCTCACCCCTAATTGTCATTGAGCTATCTAGTGTTGTGATGCCTGGGTCCCATGCTAGCCATAGAAGGGTACCACCATGTTGTCGATGTGCCACTCTGGCTCTAATAGACTACCCATCAGGCATACAATGTACCCTCCTCTCCTAGAACCCAATGGTGGAATATTGATAGAGGTGAGACACATCCTGCCCAGACATCTCCATGTCGCCAAAGTATACCCATCTAAATCTAACTCCAAACTTGTGCAGCAAGAGAAAGCCTGCCTCACCATCCGATGAAGGCCTCTGTGTACCCCCATGTGCCAACCCAAGAGTTAACTAGACCACTCTCTATCATGACTCTGACCATCACAAGATAGACTGATTTATCAATCAACTGAGTCCTTGCATCCCATAGGTTAACTTGCTACAACATAACTCTACAACTACAGGGATACATCCATGCCACATCTCTAGTCCCTGCATGTGATCAATATATAGGCTCCATATACCATGGGCTAATATGATGCATGCTAATTTTCCCTGTACCTGCCACTATGTAGTATCGATGATCGTTGGAAGCCACATGTGCTAAATAGCTACCCCCTGAACGAAACTAATAGATGGGTACCCGATACTCGTAATCAACTCAGGGTATGTGGATCCCTCTTGTTCTTTCCAACCATCTCCATTGGGTCTTCCATCCACCCTCTTGATAATGTGCCAATATAATGTTTGGAGACCATACACATACTGGGAAACTACCTCATTCGTACCTGGTATCCTCTGGTCATGCATGGTCTTGTCATGCCCTGATAAAAGAGTGACACATGTCTCCCTCGTGACTAGCTCCCCAGACGTATGCTTGGTGATGAATGATATGCCACCCCTCCAGATGATCTCCTCATTCCCCAACTTGTGGCTATCAACTAGCGCACCAATCCAAGGCCACTGCTGAGAAGTTTCTCCCCTAGTTTGTTGAGTGTCATCCAAATATCTTGGGTGAGCTCCTCGTCCCCCACTACTCATGCCCAGAGTGCCAAAGGACAACAACAAAATCGATTGTGTCCATGAGGGATGTAGAAGAGGGTTAGGCATGTGAGTCCCCGTGGATACCATCAAGTATCGCTCATCTGTGTCCCCATCGACCCTGGGTGAACTACACCCAAAGGTATGTCTGATGTCTCCGTCCCTGAGTCTCCCTGGAGGAAACACTTCAAGACACCGTTGTGAAGCACCATATGCCCTCGCATACCACTGACCATCCTTGTACTCCTAGACATGTTGTACACCAAGGCATACCCCTGTACACTGCTAGATACCCCCTGCTACTGATGTCCGATCCTGTATCACCACATGTCCTGCTTGTGTCATTGTATTTGATACTCCTCATGGGTACTCAGTATGATGTGAGCTACTCCTCTTACTCCATAGTGTAAACCGACAGGCTATGACACACCACCTTGCATCTCCATGCTCCTTTGTAGGCCACTGCTCCTTACTGCATAGCCCCACACACCGCCGGATGTTATGGCCTAACATTGGGTCTGTATGCATCAAACTACATTAGATAATTGTCTCTATACAATGCCCTATCTGATAGACTCTCAATGCCAACTCCTCCTACCATCTCCTCCCAGAGTAAGCTAATCACCCTGTGACTCCACACACAGTCAATATGCCAAGGCAACTCATGAAATCTATCTACTCGCCTGTCAAACCATCCTGTCACTAGTGTTGGATGGGGCTCTCATGGAGATTTGAAAATGTGGGTGTGCTCAAGCGTCAAATCCATCACGTAGGTACTACCATCAACTACTAGCTCTATGATGTGATGGGAAATCCCATCTGGATCCCAAAAACATTCTGGCCCTTGAGTCCCCCTCATAATCCTTGAACTTTGTTGAATTGTGGCCATGGATGTATCCAACCGCCTAGCTTGATCCATCGGGTACCAAATCAATACCTCTCGCCATCCAATCCCAAAGAAGGGATTGAATGTACAATCCCCTATAGAAGGAACAAGTCCTCCAAGATGATGCGGTGTCATACTCAGCTCATGTCGCTCAGTCCTGCTAACCTGGACATCCCCTCAGGTCTGTCTAGACAACTCTACCTCCCTCAACACAATGCGTAAGGGTGGGATAATAACACTGTAGATCCCATTAATGTGCCTCTGAAGCCAATTGTGCTGAAAACCCAACGCGTGGCCTCTTTGTTGCCCCTCGTCAATGGTTAGTCCAAAGGATGGATGTACATCCTCCTCCATCATAGAATCAACATGAACCTCCAACTTCTCCTCCATAGACAACCTAACACACAAGACATGCTCACCAGTCAGCTATAGATGATTATCATTCGGCAACTCTGTCATTGACCTAGAGGCCTCTATTCCTATTGGCTCCTCAACAACGGTGGAGCTGTCTTCCGACACCTCATCAACCTGTGGTATGTTGCTATCACCTGATAACTTGGTCACAACTGTGGATACCTCAACAAGGGATGACACCTCATTAATGCGTGGATGCTCAACTGTCTCCTTGCCAACCATGGCCCCTTCGACTACTCTTTCATCTTATTCCTTAATACTCCTCATCATCCCTGCAAAATTCCACTGAATCTCCATTGGTTTGTGCATGCCCCTTAGTTCACAGAATTCCCAAAAAGAGAGGGACGCCTGAATGCCATGACCCAATGATTGGTATGCCTTCGATCTTTCTCCCAATAACTCTGCATCAGTTTCAATCATGTCCAGATTCCGAATTGTGGAATGAATCAACTTCTCCCCCATATCCATCACCATTTGTTGTATCCTAATCACCTCATTCAAGGTTACCATCATGTTGTTTGATTCTAATCTTTCACATAGGTTGAGCCAATATTATGGCCCTGACACCACTATAATATTCCTAATGGAATTATACAATAATAAACAAAGAAAACATAACCAAAAACATACAGGAAAATACTCAAGCATCAGAACACCATTTTAAAGCCAAAATTGTGTTGCTGAACCATTTTATTAGTAAGTAAGAGGGTACAATGAGGTGCTGGAAAAAGTGAACCTAGGCTTGCTCAAGGCAAGCTAGCTAAGCCCAAATGAATAATAATAAGTCCCCCTCAAATATGCGGCTGCTCTATCTCCTAGCTCTGCGCTGAACTACTTAGAAATACGCTGCTGGATGAATGGATCTCCTGCTAGGGCCCTCTTTGGTGCTCAGAAAATTATGGGAAATTAATCACGGCCTCTCCATCAATAACCTATAAAATCCCACGAAGGAATTGACCAATGCTTGACTTTGAAAATTCGGCCCTATTTCCCTTAGCTTCTCTAGCTGCAAGCTGAATTGGGACCCCTATTTTATCCTTCAAATCTTCCCACAAAATTCTAGGAAATTTGGATTGTGATCCTTGCCTAAAACATAAAAAAGACCCGGAAAGGGTTTCCCTTGGTTCCATTCTTCAAAAATTGACCCTTTACAACTTGGCCCTCCTCCGATTTCAAATTTTGTTGTTGTGACTGAACCTACCAATCTCTTCTCTCCCAACTCCAACAATCCTCCTCAAATGCCCCCCCAAATGATCTCCCATCACCCCAATTCCAAAATCCCTTGGATAGTGCTGCCCCAAAGAGTCTCACTCCAATGATTGCACAGTCATGTAGGAGATGATGCAGTCCTGCATGTGATGAAATGAGAGCTACGTGTAAGATGGCCCTTTTGTCTGTAGCTTCCTTCTATAATCCTAAAAATCGACCCTCCTACTGGTAATGCGAAAAGGCCAGTTGAAATTCCCTCCTTGGGCTGGCACTCGAAGTCCAATGAAGCAAGGGTTGATATCTTCGCTTAGAGACACTCGTGTGCTAAACAACACTGCAGACTTGTCTTTGGCTCAAGCGTGCTATGTCAAATACACAAATTCTGAATAGACGAATGAATATAAAAAATGATTGCCTCTTTCTCTATTTATCAAAGAGCCTCCAATATGCCCATGTGGGCCCAACTCGACTTCCCCCACCAACTTCACTCCAATGAGAGCATACTCCACATGTGGGCCATAATTCTCCATGGGGTGGCCCCCACACTCTAATAGAGCACAATATTTTCCTTCCTTCCTAATGTTTGGGCACCCACTTAATCGAAAAATTCACGTGGGACCTCTAAACCTACATCTCCTAAGTGCAAACATGAAATAAGCCAAGATTGGGAAAGATTGATATTTCCCTTAGCAATATTTCTAAGCAGGAATATCACAGTTGTTGAAGCTTCTAGGTTGAAGTTGTAGAAATTGTTTTTGGGGTTGAAGTGGTTGGAGAAGTAGCTGGAAGGTCGAAGTTTGTTGTAGGAAGCTATGTAAAGAAATCTCATCAAGAAGGAAGGATGACTTAGTCTAGGAGGGTATTGGTCAAGGGTCATAGTTCTTGGAATTATTCAATTGAAGTTCTATAAGAAGCGAAGGATTCTGGTGGATTTTCCTCTCAATTAGAGAGGTTTTTGCCTTGGATTATTACCTATATATTGCTTCTTATTGTCTCATTGTTCTTTATGATTTGGTAGTTGTTTGATGATAGAGAACACTAATAATAATAGAGGAAAGAATAATTTAATCAAGTAACGTAATAATACATCACAAGAAATTATCAAAGTAAGAGAAATCACATACACCTATTGCTCCTTAAATTTATCAACATGGTATGAGACCTAAGGTGAGTACACCAAGGAAGGGAAACATAAAGAAGGATACTTAGGGCCAAAGTATAAAGAGATCATCTTGGAAATATCAAGAGCTTCAATCATCAAGAAGGACTAACCCTCTCATCATATTGAAAGGGAATAATTAAGAGCATCAAAGAAGACCTCAAAACCCTAGCTCATCCAAATAAGGGTTCCACACGTGAAGCATTCTTGGGAAACTCACACATTATACAATCATTATCATGGGGAAGGAAGAGAGAAGCACTTTTGGGTCTTTTTTTCTGGGATGTATTCTCATGCAAAGTATTAAGACATCCTTCTACAACAATAAGTATCAAATTGCAACCACCATCAAGGATCAAGTTCTATGCCAAGAAAGGTCTCCTTTGCAAGCTGAAATAAAAAGAAAAAGAAATAAAGTCAAGTAAAGTAGAAAGGAGGAAAATTTGTCCATATTCTAGCCACATGCGTGAACTAGGGTTATTGCAGAAAAGGCCAAAATTGTAGATCTGCTACATTAAGCTGAAATTTTTAAGAAGGGTCGAAATTTGAGGTTGTGAAACAAGTTTAACTAGCGTTCCCTTGAAGGAAGAAAAGTAGGAAAAAACATTGTCATCATCATCAAGGAATCAATGTGATTTCCCTTTGAGCCAATTATCACTTTTAAAGAAATATATCTTCACCAAGAAGACATCTTCTATTATCTACATCATCATCAAAATCAAGAAGGCATAAAGTTGAAGATTTCATCATCTAGGAGTATCATCGCTTGACAAGTAAATATTTTTATATCTATATTTGAATATGTCAAAATGACTTCATATTGCAAGGAGAGCAACAAATTGGTTGAGGCATCAAACTTTCTTGCATGGAATAAGAGGATAGATTTGATCCTAATAGAAAATGAAGTCATTGGTCATGTTAAGGGTTTAATTGTCAAACTGCCGAAAGAAGAAGCTCAAGCTCTACAAGATGAAGATATCAAAAGAAAAAGGAATAGCCTCATACTTTATGAGGGTGTAAAAAATAAGATACTAAATCCAAGAGTTGGGAGAAATAATGTTTGAAAAGGAAATTACTACCATAGTGCTCAATGCACTACCAAGAGGAATGGGTCAACTTCACATCAAGCATCTATGGGAAGAAGGGAGCTACTCCACTCAATGAGCTATGGTCATTGTGAAAAATCAAAGAAACCAGGATGAAATAGAAAATAAATGTATGATCAAGTGAGCAAGCTGAAGTATTTGTTTCCATGGCTAGAAGAAAAGGGAAGCTTGGACCTCAAAAAAGAAGAAGAAGAAGAACAACAACAACAAAAACATGTGTAAGATTCAATGCTATGGTTTTCATGAATATGGGAACTTCAAGAGAGATTGTCCAAAGCTCAAGAAGGAGAACAACAAAGAGGAAGGGAAGAAGCCCATATCACTGAAGAAGTAAGAATTTGAAAAGAAGAAATCCAAGGAGGAAGTAAAAGATCTCTACTATGATTGAGATAGTCTTCCTCACCTAGTTCTTTTCAAGTTTTCTATTGTAAAGTATAACTATCATGGTAGGAATAATTAGAAGCATGATAGGATGCATCATGTTAGGAGATGGCATCATAGAAACATATGATTGAAAGCAAGAGCTTGTGACATTGTCATAGAGAAGTTTGAAAGATAGCTGAAATAGAAGTCTATGGCTGTCACCTATAGAAGGATGCAGCTCTTGGTAACCTCATTAGAAAAATAAGTAGAACTTATGGGAAAAAGAAAGCCATCTAGTATAAATATCATCATACATCATTCAAAAAGGATCATTTTCAAGATGAGGATGATCAAGGTTCTCCATTGGAATCTTCATCGGAAGGTTCACCTAGTAGAAGAAGCAAGTGTCTTGCCGATAATTCCACCTTGTATGGGATTCATGGAATGATGGTATGATGAAGTGAAGTCAAGGTGATTGAAGTTTTTTCAATAAAGGAAGTTGCCGAAAGAAGTATAGATGACCAAAAAGAAGAAATGAGGTATGTATGCATGTATTTTAAGTCTCTACCTCATGAGCATGATCGAAGAAAAATGATCTTTTTTTTTGGAAATATGCATGAAGGCATGGTTCACATATTAACAAGATGAAATCAACATAATATTTCCTCATATGGAATATGAGATGGCTGAAAAATACGAAGGAACTACAAATGGATATTCATGAGGATAAATATGTGAAGAAAGAAAGAAGAGATTGTGAAAGCTGCAACGAAGGTCACAAGGAATCAACATCCAATGAATTTGATGTGAAATATCCATGGGAAAGGTATGAAGACCTTGATAAAATGTAAAAAGGAAGAATACCCTTAACATTGAAAGTCTTGGAGATGTGTTTGTGAATATGCAGGATGTTGATGTCTCTAGCAAAATATGTCATGATGAAAGACCATCACACAAGGTAATTTTGATTTGATGTTCATTTTTTGTTTTTTGAATAACATCGAGATGGGTTAATGAAGGGCTACCAGAAAAGGGTTGTAGATGTCACCTACAACTAGCACTCATGTGGTGGGATGGAAGATCCTAAAGGAAACATGATGTGCAAGAGGTATCTATATGAAGGAAAGCCAGATGTGGACTAGAAAATCACTTTCTGATAAGGAGAAGGATGACATGACTGACTTGAGGAAAGTGATGAATGGTAGATGCCATACAAGATGAAGGCTCCATAATAATGAAGATAAAATTCATGACATTGAAAGGACAAGCTCAAAAAACAGCTAAAATTTCCATGATCTCCACTAAAGAAGAAAGTTGTTGTTGGAAACAAGTCCCTGGTTAAGAGGGAGTTTGGAAGCAAGTCCCTAGTTAAGAGGGAGCTTGGAAGCAAGTCCCTAGTTAGGAGGGAGCTTGGACAAGTCCTTGGATAAGATGGAGCTTGGGTACATTCCTTTTACAAGAATGGGTACATTCATTTATAGGAATGAGTATATCCTCCCTAGTTGAAAGGGGGAGATAGACACATCATTCTTGTGTTAACTTTGGGAAGAAAGAATGGAGGATTGGGTAAGCATATGGAATCTGACACTCTTTGAGGATGTGGTAGGGAATCCAAGATAATAGTAGTAGTAGAGGACCGATATTATTTGAGCACTGGGAATCCAAGATAAGAATAGTCCTAGTGGAACATCCTTTGAGAGAACCCGGGTGGGGTATGTTCCGAGAGAGACAATGATGAGGGTGTCTATAAATCATTGGTCTCACCAACATTGTGCTATGATATTATGGAGAGATAGAGCTATTAGTCAAGGAATTGCTATGTGAAAATGCTGGATGATATGATTCTATACATATGAGTTATCAATCCAACTCTTCTTATGAGAATTCTTTAGATTGATAATGTCCAAGTACCTTGTATGGATCATGAACACCTCCCTAGTTAGGAGGGAGTGTTGAAATATGTAACTAGGTTCGATCTTCATAATGGAATATGAAATCATGATTTTATGTATTTAATGAAAAGAAAAAAATGAATTTATTAGTTGTGTTCTTGAGGCATGGGTTTTATGCTCAATGGAAATTTATTTTTAGGTCTGTTGTGGTAAAACACAACCCCCCAATTTTTGACTTGTTTACTTCAAATAATGGGGACCCTTTCTATAAAATTTTTGGTTAAATGCCTTTTAGGACTTTTATTACCCTATAATTATCTTAATTTTTCATTTTCTTTAGATTCTTGTTTTGATTACTTTGTTAAAATCGATTTTTTATAAGCTTTCCATTGATACTTATTTCACCTCATTTGGTCAACTGGTTTGTAAATGACACTCCTTTGAAGTCTAATCAATTATGTTGCTTGGGTTAAAAATGCGTAAAATATACAATATTCCATTTTTGTAATTAAATTAGTTCAATAATGCATTTATTTTAAATATTAACCCCTAGTTAGTTTTTTTTTTGTTTTTTTTGTTTTTTGTTTTTTTTTTTTTTTTTTCCCATAAGGAAAAAGTCGTAATTTCTATTAATTTGTAGAAATTACATTTTGCATATGCTGTAGCATTCATATAGTGTTTCAGAGACCTTCCTGAAGGAGCCTCCATTGTCATAGCTCCACACATGGAGTCCGAATGACAGAGGCTATACATGCCCAGAACTAGAAGAAACAGAAAAAATAACTCATTACATTCCGGCTCTACGGAGAGAGCACTACTAAAGCTGATACAGCTGCACAGATGATACATCATAAGATATCGTAATCAATAATCTGCAAGAATATGAGCATGGTTTTATGAGGGTCGGAGACCCATTCCTACTGTAAGTCATGATAAGGTCTGTGATAGTGCTGATAGAATGTACCATCAATTACCTCTTGGATTAGCTAGTCATTGCGATGATTTTGCACTGCTTCTTTAGATAGTTGTCCCGCCTCAGTGTTCTGTTCTCTGTAAATGTGGCTGCATTTGAAGGATTCAAATGATGTGATCAGTCTTTTTGTCTCTTCAAGGATATGTCTCAGAGAGAAAGAATGACAGTGTGATGAATTGTTCAGCCAATTGCAGACAATTTGTGAATCCCCATATAATTGAAGGTGGCTGCACTGTTTCTGTATTGCAAAATGAATGATATGTTTTGTTGTGCTTAACTCAGCAAAATTATTGGTGCCTCTGCCAAGCTTGATCTGTATTTTGTAATAATGATCATCGCTGAGGTATAACAGCGCTCCTCCACCACATCTTGTATCTTGGACAGAGCTGTCGAAGAAAGCCCAAGGCTTTGTTTTGTCCAGATTTAAATGCCTGTTTGTGCGGATGGTATTTTTAGGATCTGCCTCAGGGAGTAATTCATAATCAGCGATGGTGTGGCTCAGAATGACAGGCCAATGGGGCGCCTTGTTTTGGAAAATGACCTGGTTCCGAGTGATCCATATCACCCAGCAAGCAAGCAGTGACATATTAATGGATTTGCCTATATGCAGTCGACACCAATCGCTCCATGCCTCCATGATATTCGGCCCCTGCCAGGCTTTGAGGGATGGATTGTGTGAAGATATGTTATGCCAGAAAGATTTTGTAACATTGCAGTTTAAGAACAGGTGTTCTGTGCTTTCCTCTTCTAAACAACACATATGGCATCTGAACGGACCATGGAATGAGTGCTTCATGAGATTGGTTCCTGTGGGGATTTTATCGAAAAGGATCGTTAACCCCTAGTTAGTTATTACTAACATTTTTTCATTTTGTACTTATACATAATCGAGCCAAATCAAGAAGAACTGGGATTTCAGTAATTTATTCCAATGTTCTATTTTCAAATAAATTACCAATCTCGAAAACTCAAAATGTCAAAATGGTTGTAGTTTATTTTTATTTTTATCAAAGTGGTTGTAGTTTAGATAGGAAAATTATGCTTTAGATAATCTCATAACTTAACTACACCTCATTAAAATCAAACCAAAAAATAATCATATATCTATATCTATACTATTATATATATATATAATATATATATATATATATATATATATATATATATATACTATCATACACATCGGAAGATCACATCGGAGATTTTTTTTAATGCAACATTTAAAAAACCCCGACACCCTCCATCCTCCTGATCCCCATCTCCCAATTGCGAAAAAGTCAAAGGGTCACTAAACCTAAGTTTCTTTATAAGCTTTGTTATTTGTTCAAACTCACTCATTTCAATATGAGTGAATGGTAGAGTGGTAGGATAGTTATAATTTAATATTAGAATAAATATTTAATATTTAAATATTAAATTTTAAATTAATTAATATATAAAATATATAATTAATTTAATTTAATTAAAATTAATTTATTAATTAGATTATTATTAATTAATTTATAAGTAGTTAATTATTTTTTCTCCACCAGGGAAAATCGTAATCTTTCATTTATATTTGAAAAATTACATATAGTAGATGTTGAGCAGCATATGCAGTTTGACTTGTAGCCTTGTTTGTGAAAAAATTACATCTTTGTTGTCACTATGACTCAATAAAAGTGCTGATTGTTGGTCTCATACCACGCAGGGCAGTACTCTAATAATTACTATAAATGAAATAATTACAATGTAATTCGCCACACAGGGCGAGTGCATAATGAGTCTGTGGATATCATGCAATGATATATACAATGTAGCTATCACATAAGACTATGTGTTCATAAATGTAAAAGACAAAATTTTAAAAACTAGGGCCTGTCTGCCCTTTGATATTCCTGATCTATGTATGGCCAGTGATAATACTGGTACTGCTCAGCTCCATTCTGTTCTTGAATCAACCACTGCCCTCTGGGTAGTAGTGTGGCCTCCTTGGAAAGCCTATCAACGCATTGGTGATATTCCATGTAAATGTGATGACATGAGATTCTGTTAAATTATGATTTGAACAATATCACTTCATCCAGTATATGTCTAAGAGAATGTGCATGGCAGGCTGAGACATTGTTGAACCAATTTATTATAATTTTTGAATCACCAAAAATCTATAGGTTGATGCATTCATGTCCCATTGAGAAATGCAATAGGTGGCGGAGAGTGATGAGTTCAGAAAAATTATTAGTGCCTCCTTCAAGTCCCAACTTGACACAGAATTTGTGATGTTCATTTAGATGCAAGGTGAAGCCACTTCCATATCCATGCTCTTGTGCCGCTCCATCAAAGAAAGCTTAGGGAGTGGTTTTGTAGATCAGAGCAGGGGCTGTAGGGCGGCGCGGTGCTGATGATTTGTTTTTAGAAAGCTTAGGGAGTGGTTTTGTAGATCAGAGCAGGGGCTGTAGGGCGGCGCGGTGCTGATGATTTGTTTTTAGGTATTTCGTGATAGGTTGTAATGATTTTAGCAGTTATAACAGGCCCGTTTGTATTCCCATCTTCAAAAATTATTTTATTCCTCGACAGCCAGATGGACCAGCAAAAAAGTAGGGGAAGGTTTAGCAGTTTAGAACTAGGATTGATTGTGCACCAGTTATGTCAAGCAATGGTTACATTGTTCGCTTCCCATCTGCTAGCTTGTAATGGGATTGAGATGGATTCCCAGAGATTTTTCGTGAAATCGCATTTTAAGAAAAGATGGTCCAATGATTTGGAACCTTGCTTACATAGAACGCACCAGCTCAGACCATGGAAAGAGCGATGTGCTAAAAGATCCCCCGTAGGACTTTATTACTGAGCACACACCAGAAGAAAAGTCTGTCCTCGGGGGAGCATTTATCTTTCAAAACATTCGCCACCAAGCTAGAGAGTTCTCTGGTTGTCTATGTTCGTTGATAGCAAGGTAACCAGGTTTTGGTGAATATATACCATTTTCAGCCATGCTCCATCTAAGTTCCTCAGGACCCTCCATTATTCTGATATAGGATTTTGTCAAAGCAATTATGTAATCATGCCATTCATGGTGCCATTGAGGAGGTAAATCGAGAGCTTTAGCAGATTTCCATCCTTGGGAGAGGATGGTAGTGTTGTCATGGTTAGCAATGTGAGCGATGAAAGATATGTCCCTCTGGTTTAATAGCAAAATTAGATCTCTCGGGAGATGTTAGCTGGCTCCCCCACCTGCCCAAGGATCCATTCCAATGCGGACACTTGTATCATCCATTATCTTCCAAACGAGGTGATTTCAAATGATCGGGAGGGAATGAATGAGAGCTTTCCAAACAGTGGAGATACCTGTGGTGTTCCAGGAAGGTAGACGCACCCAATCGATGATCTGCATGGGCCAAATATATTTGTGGAAGGAGATAATGGTCTAGGGGTTCTATCCCATGAGTAGGGTCCATCCCATTTTTGCAGCCAAAGTCTGAGCAAAATGGCTGAGATCTTTAAGGCCTCATCCACCCCATTTTTTAGGTAGTGCAATCTTTTTCCAGCTCACCCAAGCAAAGATCCTTTTATCTTGGTGCCCATTCCATAGGTATCTGCTGCAAATTTGTTGTAGACAGGCCAATATGTTCTTGGGAATCCATGCTAGGGACATCCAGAAGACTGGTGTAGCCTCCAGCATAGATTTGATGAGGACCAATCGTCCTGCTTGGGATAAGAAATGACGACTCCAATGAGTCAACCTTTTTTCCAGCTTGATGACCAACCAGATCCAATCAACAATTTTCTGACTCAAGGGCTTAATCCAAAAGCCCAAGTATTTGAAACCTTGATCTAGAAGAAGGATGTTATAAGGGAAGTGGTGCTGGGAAAACCGAGACTCTTGTATGGTGGTATAGGCTAGGGTGATGGTGGATTTCCCCTGATTTGCTAGCATTCCCGTAGCCCTAGAGAAAAGAGAGAGTGCATTTGCAAAAGATGTTGAGTCTCGGATGCTACCATCAAGGAAGATAAGGACATCATCCATGAATAATAGATGTGTGAGGTAGCACTGCTCTGATATTTTAAGCCCGAAAAGTCGACCATTTCTCTTTTCCTGGATAAGGATTCTGTTGAGACCTTCCATGACAATAAGGAAGAGGAGGGGTGATAGGGGAAAAACTTGTCTTAGACCCCTTTCAGCATGGAAAAAATGTGATGCAGATCCATTAATGAGAACGCTGAAAGTGGTTGAGGTAATGTAGGACATGATCCAATTGATGAAGCTGTGGGGGAAGCCCAAGTGGATCACAAGCATTTTGATGTAAAGCCAACTGACATGATCAAAAGCTTTGGCCAAATCAATTTTTAGTATGATGCCCTTAAGCTTCTTTGACCGAATGGAATGAATGGCTTCTTGAGTTGTGCCTATGGCTTCATGTATCTGACGGTTCTCCAGGAAAGCAAACTGTTCAGGAGAAATATGCTATGATAGGATGGGACGGATCCTATTGGCAATGATTTTAGCTATGATCTTGTATAGATAGTTGCAGAGAGAGATGGACTGAAATCGTTAAAGGATGAGGGGGAGTCCTACTTAGGGATGAGAGCAATGAAGGTGGTGTTCATAGCATCATATAATTTCCCAGTAGTTTTGCATTCCTCAATCACTTGAAGCAAGTCATTTCCTAGTAATTCATAAAATGCAAGGTAAAATTCAACCATCCACCCATACGGTCCATGGCTTTTGTCCTTTTTGAACCATTTCAGGGTTCCTTCTAAATCAACTGAAGAGATAGGGGAGGTAAGATCTGCCTTCATATCTTCATCAACGAAGCTCGGAAAATGGCCAGCCACTTGGATGATATCAGCTAAATTTTTCCCAAGATGTGACTTGTAGAGATTTTGAAAATGAGTGGTGCCCAACTGTGATAATTTGCTGAAGGTGTCTGCCACACCTCCCTCAGGTAAGGGAAGGTTCTAGATGGTATTAGAGACCTTTCTACCCTTTGCATAATTCTGAAATAATTTAGTGTTGTCGTCCCCTACTTTTAGCCATAGAGCTCTGCTCTTCAGACACCAGGATTCTTCTTTCTCCTTTAGAATCTTCTCCTTGGACTTATCAAGCTCGATGAGGTGTAGTTTATCTTGTATGGATACAAAACCCTTATTGTTGTGGTCCAATAAACTTTTCAGTTCATATTCAATCTGTGCGAGAGCCTAATCCTCCCTCTGTTATTTTTCTCTTGCATAGGTAGTAGATAATCTCTTCAACTGGGAGAGATTATGACAGAAACCCTCAGCTAAGGAATGATAACCTGAGATAGGGTTTGTATTCCAGAAATCAGTGACAAGCTTGATGAATCCAGGGTTTTGTAGCCAGGTGTGATTGAACTTGAAAGGAGATTTTGGCTTTGGATGGGGACCAAGAATCTCCATGAATATGGGGGAGTGGTCTGATACGCCCTCCACCCCCACCCATTGTCTATAACTGCATCAATGGAATATTGATCATGAAGCGATCAAGCCTTCTGGCCAGCGCTGCCTCCCTAACCCTTTGATTCCTCCATGTGGGAAGGGGTTTGTTCATGGGAATATCTGCAAGGTTATGGTGATATAATATGTTCAACATGAACTCAAAGAGGTGGTCCACTTATGCTTGTGATCCCCACGATTCTTCGAACCCCAAAGAGAAATTTAGATCCCCTCCCAAGATAATATTGTCAGCTGAGACCAAGGGTAGATTTAAAAACCTGTGCCAGAAATCCTCTCGTTTGTGGCAAGGCCCATAAATGTTAATGATCCGGAGCTCCCGCCCTAGCTCAGCAGAAAAAAATATCCAGCCCTATAATCCTGCATCGCCCCAAGCAGAGAGGGCTTTCATGGATCTAGGGTTATACCCAATGGCAAGTCCCCAAGATCGACCCGAGGCTCCCACAGAGTGAAAAATCCAACCAGGTTTTAGAGTTTCCAGGGTATTAGTAATGGTCTCGACCTCACCCAGGGTTTCTTGCAGCATAATAATGTCGACGGACTTAGACTCGAAGAGTCACCTCAGGGCTAGTTTTTTTGAGGTACTAGCCATACCTCTGCAATTAAATGAGAGACACTTTATGAGGGGACCTACTCCTGGGTATTTATTTCTCTAAGTACCCTATCAATGGAGGATTGTCTTCCAGAAATTATTTTGGCCCCTGCTCGAAGAATAGCTTTGGATAGAAAAGATTTGTGGCCTCAATATGATTTGGTGGAAGGACCAGGTGTAGAGAGACCTAGACCTGATGCAGATAACAATGCTTCGGCTTGGTGGGATCGTGAGCGCAGATTATATGAGTGTGAGGGTTCAGACCCATCCTTAGAGGATGTGGGAGGGGATCTAGTGACAGATGGGGAGGATGGAGCAGTAGTAGAGAAAAAGACAGGGGGATGGAAAGGGAACATGGAATGGAAGGAATGAAATGTAGAGGAGATAATGTCGCATGAGAAATAACACATGATACAGAAGCAGAGAAGATGGGAAAAGAGAAAGTACTGCTTTCCTCGTGGTCTTAGCAGATGCCTTGGATCGTGTCATGGGATGTGACGGAGTTCTGTGTGAGCAATCTGCCTCTTGGGAGGAGACCGCATGAACAAAGGCCCTTTTCGTCGGCATAGAAGGATAGTCTGAGCGCGGAGTAGATTGTCCCTGTGTATCAGCAACTTTGGTTGGTGAATCCAGAGCCTTTTTAACCAGAGGACATTCCTTGAAGACATGTCCAACCTTGTGACACCTCCTACATTAAAATGGGACTCCCTCGTAGTCCAGGATCTGCACCCGAGTAACATTTTTCCACCGAAGAGTAATTTTCTCTTCCAACCCCTCTCTAGTATCCAAATGGACCAGTATTCATGTGAGGGTTAGAATCTTCGACTGGATGTAGGATCTATCATAATTGAGATAGGTACCAAGCATGTTCCCTATCTGCACGAAGATGTCCTCTGACCAGTACTGCAGTGGGAGCCCTGGAAGTCGTACCCAAAGAGGTTCGTCACCTATTTGTCCCCGTTTCGGATCGAACATCAGGTTCCAGCACTTAAGGAGGACCGGGGCCATTTGAATATGCCAGTAGCAGGCAAGGACAAGATGTGTGTATTCTTCCTTCAAGAAGTGTAATGCAAACCATCCATGGGGGAGGAGTTGCACCTCCGGCAGCTCTTTCAGAGTATTTCCCAAATTTTTTTTAACCCAAAGTGTAAGGCGCTCTGCCGAATATGACCTTCCCCAGACATAGCCAACCAGGATAGTATTTGATTTATCCTCAATCTCACTCATAGATAACCCTTCACCGAAATTTATCGTAAAATCCTTGGAGGTGGCTCTAATGCACTTTACCTTCCGTTTGCAAGTTCGCGGCGCAGTGGGGTGCTCTTGTAAGGGATCTGAGGGAGAGCCCTCTTCCTGATGCTAATGCGCTGCCGACTTGACCTTGATCACAGGTGTCTCAAAGCACCCAGACGGAGAGATTGTGGTCGAGGTGGTCAAGCTGGAACCCTCAATCGAAGGCCCCACAGAAGGGTTTGCGGCCACGCCTGTCAGAACTTGTTCGTGGATGGATGGGGAGGGGTGCCTTTGGTAAATAGCCTCCAGAGGGTGGGGTTCAAAAGATGGCAAGGAAGGAGAGGTCACAGAGAGCAGGTGTAGAGTGTCAGGTGAAAGCGGCAGACAATCAAGGGTCGCGAAATCTATGGAAAGCATTTTAAAATGAAGGGAGGAGGTAGAGAGCCCTAGGAGAGTGACTACATGAGTAGAGCAAGTCAGAGCTGATACAAAGGGCACAAGAGAAGTAGAATGGGATCGACTAGTGTCAGGTCTGCCGAAAATGGATTGACTAGGAAATGGATTCGACGTATAGTCCACTGCCTCGAAGTCCATGTCCACATCCATCCCGAACAGTAGAGAATGACACCTAGAGACGTCCGGTGATAGGAGGCAGCTACAACGTGGGCGGACGCAGACGGGAATCCAGCCAGAAAAAGGAACAACAAGGTAAAATTTCAAGCTGTGGGGAAAACTGCAGAATTTACCCTAACCCTAAACAGAGAGGAGCGAACCTATAAATAGTTAATTATATATTTTAGTCGGTTAGATTAATATTAATTACTTTAGTTTGTAATTAACAATTAAATTAGAATTAATTATTAGATAATTAGGGTCTAATTTAAGATTATATTTTTTTTAATTAAAATTCTGATTTTTAGCCCAGCAACAGAATTTTTAAAATTATGCTAGATTTGACTCATCAACTTTGGAGGCTCATAGATTGAGTTTTACTTGGCCAAATAAGGCACATGATGGCCCTTTGGAAAGATAAAATCAAGGGGAACATTTCTGAGGAGGTTTCACTAATAGATTGTCATTTGTTGGGTCTAAAATCAGGTAGAAGATCAAGCTACGAATTTTAAACAAAATCATTTTTTCTGAGTTTTATTCTCTTCATTTTCATTTGCCCAAACCTCTTCTAAGTGCAGATTCATTCATCAATAATATCGTTGGCCAATTAAAATCATCATATGCATCAATAGAAAGCTCATATTTCCTTTTCATTAATTAATTGCATCTGATTGGATTTGTTTTAAATGCCAGAAATGACATCTTGATTTTATTGTTACATCTTAATTTATTTTGATTTCTTTTTACAGGAAAATAGTAGAAGAGATATGGAGAAAAGATCTCAATCAATGAGAATGCTCCAACAATTAAAGATTGGAATTTTGAGCAAATAAAATTGGATTGGGCAGATTTATTCTTCAACAAACTTTCTTCTCAAAAATACCTTTGAAAGTATTATAAATGGCAAATTGTAGAATGCAATTAAGGGTTTCTCTCCTTTGTAATTTTGGTCTTCTAAAATCACTTGTGCAATAGGAATTTAGAGTTGTAGGAGGGAGGAGAGAAAATCTCAGATCTGAGGATTATTGAGGAGTTTTCCTTTGTATCTTGAATTATGTATGATGGGCAGAGTTTGCATTATTGAAACTCTAGTTTTGAAAGTAGAAGTTCAAGCAATGTAAAGGACTGTTGGAGACCAGGGTCAGAGAAATGGATTCAATAAATTGGTATTTCTAATACTGTTGTTTCAAATACTAGTTTCATTTTTATGAGAACAAGAATGTGTCATTTTATTTATGTTTGTGCACTTGTGTTGATATGGGTAATTTGTCTCAATACTGCTATTATGTATCTATGCTCTTATGGATTAAATTATAATTTCTAAGTAACTATTTACTCAAAATTTGTCTTATAAAACTGATTTATTAAATAGTGATGTGTTGTGAACTATTTCCGCATATTATTGTTTAATTATTGGATTTACTGATTTGACAATCAATATCATTTTTGTGAATTACTCCCTGAGTGTTGTTGGTTTATTATTTCAGTTAAGAGGTCTCAATAGGATGTGTTTTGATATTCACAAATGTCAGTTAATTGAACTACTTCGTTAGCTTGATATTTACTAAAAGCCAAACATATTTAAATCCTTATCATTTAATTATCTTGCTCTTAGATGGGTTAGATCTATATCTACGTAATTGAGATAGGATTAAGATTAGTTTCTTTTGCTTGCATTATAGAGTAAGTTTGCATTTAGATTAATTTCTACATTCTTTTAAGTCCTATTCTCAAAGAGGAAAAATTTTAGTTGTGGCTTGGCTGAACCCAAATTAGCTTAAGGGTCATTCTCTTGCTCGATCAACAAGAAGAAGTGATATGATATCCCTGTCTATTGGTAGTTAAAGATACATTGTAAACCAATAGCGATAGGGAAAATGTAACTGGACCTAGTTAAACCAGTCGGAGCCACTACTCCAAATAGAAAAGGAGTTGCTTTAAGGTCTGGACCGGGTGGTTATCCCCCAATGTTGAAGCAGACATTTTTGGCCCTAAATAAGGTAAAACACCCATTGAGTGCTTCAAGTTTTTTCATAAAGTCAATTTAGTCATTGTCATGTATTGAAGACCCATTTGGGCATGTCACATATTGTAAAGAAAAATTTATTGAGTCAAAACAGATTCAAAAGACCCTCCAAGACCTCGTCATGGAACAAAGATCAAGTTAGTCTACATGAAAGGACAAGTCGGCCTGAAGATGTCAATTTGTACCCCTCTCAAGCCTATAAATAACAAGGAATTCAACCTCATTTGGACACACACTCAAGGAAGTTCGATCTCTTCTAGATAGAAGATGGAAAAGGAAGAAGAAGAAGAAGAAGATCAAGATCAAAGATTTTGGGCCTCTCTCTCTCTCTCTCTTTCATTAGGGTTTCTACATTTTTTGGGCTAGACAAAATTCTGAAGCTTTATCTAAGTTGTGAAGATGCAAGATCGAAGTTGTGAAGCTGCAAGGTCGGAGTTGTGAAGTTGTAAGGTCAAAGTTGTGAATCTTCCTTTAGATCGAAGTTGTTAGGTCAAAGCTGTTGAAGTTTCTTCAAGGTCGAAAATGTGAAGCTTATAGGTCAAAGTTATTGAATTTTCTAGTTTGAATTTGCAAAAATTGTTTCTGGGGTAGAAGTTGTTGGGGAAGTAGCTGGAAGGTCAAAGTTTGTTGCAAGAAGCTATGTAAGGAAAGCTCATCAAGAAGGAAGGATGACTTGGCCTTGGAGGGTCTTGGTCAAGGGTCATAGGTCTTGGAATTCACCAATTGAAGTTATATAAGAGGGGAAGGATTTTAGTGTGTTTTCCTCTCAGTTGGAGAGGTTTTGGCCCTGGATGATCGCCTATATATTGTGTCTTATTGTCTCATTGTTATTTATGATTTGGTATTTGTTTGATGATATAGAACACTAATAATAGTAAAGGAACGAAGAAGTTAAACAAGTAAAGTAAAAATACATCACAATCGGTTATCCAAGTAAGAGAAATCACCTACACTTGTTGCCCCCTAGATTTCTCAACAATGCACACTAGAGAAATATGGCAAATCCACCTTCCAAGGCTAAGATAGTAAAGTTGGAGCAATATTGGACTGGTTCCACTCAAATGTATGTGGACCAT
The DNA here is from genome assembly GCA_000404065.3 of Pinus taeda. Classification (NCBI taxonomy): domain Eukaryota; kingdom Viridiplantae; phylum Streptophyta; class Pinopsida; order Pinales; family Pinaceae; genus Pinus; species Pinus taeda. Next base: position 39,727 of record APFE030317229.1, on the reverse strand, counting down.
TTTTGACAACCTATACAACCAAACACAGGTATTATGTGATTTTTTTGATGAATTTTCTCAAAAATGATGGATCTTCTTCACGAGAAAAAAGGATGAAGTTTTTCCATTTTTTTTCAATTTAAAGCATTAGTTGAAAAGGAGTCTGGTCAGAAATTAAAAGCCCTGAGAAGTGATGATGAAGGAGAATCTGTATCTAACGCCTTCAAGGAATTTTGTGCCAAAGAGGGTATTTGAAGAGAACTGATAGCACCTCATAACTCACAACAAAATGGGGTGGCTAAAATGAAACACAAAACCATTGTGGGAGCAAAACGAGCCATGTTGCATGATCAAGGGTTGCCATTGCATATATGGGTAGAATCATGCAACACCACAATTTATTTGCAGAACAAGAGCCCTCATAGAATACTTGGCATGATCACACTCGAAGAAGCTTTCTCTGGGAGGAAGCCAAATGCATCCCATTTTTTAATTTTTGGAGCTACTATGTATTGTCATGTCTCCAAGGATAGCAGAAAGAAATTGGAGCCTAAAACTGAGATATGAGTCTTTGTAGGATACATAGAGACACCACATAATTACCAGGTGTATTTTCCCTCACTCAGGGTGATAGTGGTGAGGAGAGATGCCATATTTGATGAGGAGAAGGCGATGAGATTCTTCTAAAGTGAGATTTGAGTAGCCCACCAGAGGAGGAGTTCATAGCTCCAAAGGAGGATCCTCAAAAAAAGCTTTAGGATGTTGTGGAGCAACCACATTTGGAGGAGCAGAGAGGAGGCTAAGTGGAGACACCCACTCAACCAAAATATTCTATAGAGAAAAGGAAGAGAACCAGAGAGGCTGATAAGTTGGTGCAAGATGCACGGGATCATGTTGGAGCTCCTACATCCTTGCGTAGGTAGAAAAGGTCACCAGAGTTAGAGCCCTCTTCATTTGAGGAAGAAGTTTCTCAACTAGTGTGGGTTGATTCCATGGTGGAGGAGTATGACTCCATCATGAAGAATAATGTATGGAGGTGGTGTTGAGACTAGAGGACACGTTAGTGGTTGGTTCCAAATGGATTTACAAGGTGAAGCATGTAGCTAATGGGAGCATTGAGAATTACAAGGCTAGATTTGTGGCCAAAGTTTTCTCACAGATAAAGGTTGTTGACTATGAGGAAAATTTTGCCCTTGTGGCAAGATATTCCTCAATCAGAACCATTCTAGCATTAGCTATGCAAATGGGTGGAAGATCCACTAGATGGATGTGAAGACTTCCTTCCTCAATGGAGTGGTTGAGGAATAGATTTAAATAGAGCAACCTAAGGGGTTTGAGACATGTGACAGGGAGACATGTGGCAGACTCAAGAGAGCCATTTATGGTCTCAAACAGGTGCCCCAATCATGGCACACCCGGATTGACACATATGTCAATGGATTGAGCTATACCAAAAGTGAAGCAGATGCCAATCTCTATCACATTGTGGTAGATGGAAACTTGCTTATCTTGGTATTGTATGTTGATGACTTAATACTTATAAGGGATGAGCAGTTGATCCACTCTTGCAAGGAGGACCTTGCAAGAGAATTTGAGATGAATGACATGGGCTTGATGCATTAGTTCCTTGGGTTGGAAGTATGGTATGGAGATGGAGAGTTGAATGTGAGTTAAGGGAAGTATTCCTTTGAAATAATTCAGATATTTCATATGCAGGGTTGTAAGCTTATGGACACACCTCTAGCTACAAACTGGAGGAAGTATGATGCTTCTTTAGGAGATGAAGTATATGCTACCATCTATAGACATTTGGTGGGGTCCTTGATGTATCTAGTGAATACACTCAAACAGGTGCCCCGAGCATGGTACACTCGAATTGACACAAATCTCAATGGATTGAGCTATACCAAAGGTGAAGTAGATGCCAATCTCTATCACATTGTGATAGATGGCAAGTTGCTTATCTTGGTATTGTATGTTGATGACTTAATACTTACAGGGGATGAGTAGTTGATCCACTCTTGCAAGGAGGACCTTGCAAGAGAATTTGAGATGAATGACATGGGCTTGATGCATTACTTCCTTGGGTTGGAAGTATGGCAGGGAGATGGAGAGTTGATTGTTAGTCAAGGGAAGTATTCCTCTAAAATACTTCATATATTTCATATGCAAGACTGCAAGCTTATGGAGACACCTCTAGCTATAAACTAGAGGAAGGATGATGCTTCTTCAGGAGAGGAAGTACATGCTACCATCTACAGACAACTGGCAAGGTCCTTGATGTATCTGGTCCATCAGAGAGGAAGAGACATGTGACAGGGAGACATGTGGCAGACTCAAGAGAGCCCTTTATGGTCTCAAACAGGTGCCTCGAGCATGGTACACTCGAATTGACACATATCTCACTAGATTGAGCTATACCAAAAGTGAAGCAGATGCCAATCTCTATCACATTGTGGTAGATGGAAATTTGCTTATCTTGGTACTATATGTTGATGACTTAATACTTATAGGGGATGAGTAGTTGATCCAATCTTGCAAGGAGGACCTTGCAAGAGAATTTGAGATGAATGACATGGGCTTGTTGCATTACTTCCTTGGGTTGGAAGTATGACAGGGAGATGCAGAGTTGATTGTGAGTCAAGGGAAGTATTCTTATGAAATACTTCGGATATTTCATATGCAAGATTGCAAGCTTATAGACACACCTCTAGCTACAAATTGGAGGAAGGATGATGCTTCTTCAGGAGAGGAAGTAGTTGATACCATCTACAGACAACTGGTGGTGTCTTTGATGTATCTGGTAAATACAAGGCCCAACATATGTTATGTAGTTAATTAGCTGAGTCAGTTTATGGTGAAGCCTCCCAAGATTCACTGGAAGGTAGCAAAGCATGTGATCAAATACCTCAAAGGCACAAATGATTAGGGGTTATGGTATATGGTGTGAAGCTCCAAGGCTTCACTAATGCAGATTGGACAGCGAGTCAATCAGATAGGAATAGTACTTCTAGAGTTATCTTTAATGTTGGGTCTGTAGTTTTTTCCTGGTATAGTAGGAAACAAAGCTCCGTGGCACTCAACTCAGTAGAGGCTAAGTATATGGCTCTAAGTCAAGCATCATGTGAGGCCATATGGATGAGGAAAATTCTTTGTGGTATTTTTAGTCATGAGATGGGTCTGACAATGATTTATTGTGATAATCATAGTTCTATCAAAATTTCTAAGAATCCAGTATTTCATGACAGGTCCAAACACATTGATATTAGGTACCATCACTTGAGATATCGTGTGCACATGGGAATCATGATGTTGCAGTACATTCCCACTAAGGAGCATGATGCATATATTTTGAAAAAGGCATTGTCAAGAGGGAAATTTGAGTTCCACGGGTGCAAGATAGGGGTGGTGTAGAACCCTTTCTTTCTAAGAGGGAGTGTTAGAAATGTAGCAAGAAAAGCTTCATTTGACTAGTGCTTTAGTCAAATGGAGAAATTTGATTTTCCACATCAAAAAGATGACTTTGAGTGGCATGGCCTTGTCACTTAGTTAAGTCAGTAAATTCGAGCTGGAGGATTGGAGTAGAGTTGTGCATGTAGTGATTGCTAAAATTTAGCAATCTAGTTCAATTATTTTCAGTTGAACTCAGTTAATTGAGCTCTAGTCATTAATTGAGTCAGTTGAAGGTCAGTTGACTGGCAGAGTTGTTGCTAACTCACAGGTCTCTTAGTTAAACTAGTTAATTAGCTAAAAATAGCCCAGAGATGCATGAAATTCAAATTGCGTAGCTAGATTGGAGTAAAAGGCACATTGTAATTATCAATTATATACTAGGTGAGTGTATAATCTCGGTAATTAAGTAGGTGATCAATTCCCTTAGAATTACACAAAGAAATAGGGAAATACCCTATTATTTAGGAGCTCAATTCCTCCCGAATTGCGTAAGGAAATAGAAGGTAGCTGGAGGCTTGGATTGGCCAAGTGTTGGCTAGAGTAGGACAATCATCAGGAGAACAGGTTTATAGTGCAGGGTGTGCTTCAGAGTTGAAGCAAGAAATTGTAATAGTTTATCATTCTCATCTAATTAGTGAAAAGAAATGAATGTGTTTTTACCAGTTGGGTTCCCTTGTAAAATCATTGTGTTCCTTGTGCTTTGATGGTTGCATGTCATTGCATGTGTTTCTATCTTATGATTTTCTATTCTGTAGGTTGTAGAAGAAATTTGTATCTCTTGTATTCAATTCAAACTCATCAGTTGTAGCAAATTTCTTGCCATTTCTAGATATTCTGACTAACTTATCCAACAACAAGAAAGATTGAGTAGTGCCAAAGCCACCGTTCCAAAGATGATAAAAGTGTTGGCTCTTTGCTAGAGAGCCACTTAGATGAAGACCAAATTGATAAACATCATCCATGATTAATTAATACATTATAGAAAACTATGGTATGACCTCAAACTAACCATGTAACCGCTTCTTTTGAGGTGTCTTGAGCTTCAGACCCACGAGGAGCTGCTAACCACCAATCATTGAAGAAGCATAAATCACCGTCGAGGGAGGAACCACTACTCACCAACCAACCTAGGGCTTCATGCAAACCACCGTAATGGATAATACCATGGACTACTGACTAGGACCATTGAGAATCCGTGAAGAGCCACAAGCCACCTTGCTAAGAAATGGGATGTACCACAAGCCCTAGCCACTAAGAAGGGATGCTTTGGACCCTTGGGAGGCGAAACCACATGAAGTACGAAGCCTCCATATGAGTTGATTCTAAGTCATTATTCCAAGAAATGCTGTGAATTACAAGCCCTTGCCACCAAGAAGGGATATCCTATACCCTTGGGAGGCGAAGCCACATAAAGCACAAAGCTTTCATACAATTTGATTCCGAGCCACCCTTTGGCTTTGGCCGCCAGCGTAATCCCATATAGAAGCCAATTGAATTATATCAGAGCCACCCATCTGGGACTGTGATACAAAGTGGCCGGTGAGCCATGAATTGCATGTAACAGAGGCTAATTCCCACTAACCATGATATTTTGGCATTGTGAGGGTGACCATCCTTGCAGGATGGAGAGAAACCGAGGGTAGAGGCCATGCCCACAACCACTATACCATAAAGCACTTTAGAAATTCCCAAGCTCATGCTTGTCACAAGAAAAATCTAGAGTGAAGATAGCAAGAAGAGCTGCACTCTCAAATTAGCTCTTCTTCTATCAAGCATTCAGTTGGTCCTGATGATGGATCCCGGTTGGGATTTGAAACGTTGGCAAAAAATGGTTCTTACTGTGGATTCTCCAGTAACTAAGTCAGAAGAAATAAACCACAGAGGTCTAAAATCCATAATCATTTCCCTATACGGAGGGGATACCTGGAGTGAAATCAATTTACTCGAAAAATCTAGAGCGAAGATAGCAAGAAGAGTTGCACCCTCAAATTAGCTCTTCTTCTATCAAGCATTCAATTGGTCCTGATGATGGATCCCGATTGGGATTTGAAACGTTGGCAAAATATGGTTCTTACTATGGATTCTCCGGTAACTAAGTCAGAAGAAATAAACCACAGAGGTCTAAAATCCAAAATCATTTCCCTATATGGAGGGGATACCTGGAGTGAAATCAATTTACTCGAAAAATCTAGAGCGAAGATAGCAAGAAGAGCTGCACTCTCAAATTAACTCTTCTTCTATCAAGCATTCAATTGGTCCTGATGATGGATCCCGGTTGGGATTTGAAACACTGGCAAAAAATGGTTCTTACTGTGGATTCTACGGTAACTAAGTCAAAAGAGTGGATGTAGTTAGGCCATGCCCTTAATGGAGCCCACAAAGTTATAACCTTTGAATAATGATGAAACAAAGAATTTGTTGGGAAGGTCACACAAGAATGGTGAGGTTGGGGGGCCATTGAAGATGCTAGAACCAACTTGCAAGCAAAGGAGGCTAGGGGTGGCCAAGTACAAAACCAACAACTATGAACACATTCCAATGCCTAGAGAACCAAAACAGACTCAAAAGCGACCCATTGGAGATTGTGATGAGAGAATGAACATTAGAGGCATGATTCCCCTGCATTAACACCACAAAGCTCATCTTTTTCCTTGTCTAATGACTCTCACAAGAGGTTGCAAATGAAAAAAATAGGCTTGAGGTGGGACGTTGACTCACCATGATGCCACCCTCGTCTAGTTGAACACGGAACCTCTGTAAACAATGATGAGAAGCCATAATGTTTACACGAGGCAAACCAAATGAGGAGTACGACGACTAAAGCTTAGTTGGTCTAGGCATCTTTTCAAGATGAATGCAAGCTTGCCGATGAATTGAATGCTCAATTAAATGGCTAGTAACCCAATTTAGCCTTGATCTCCTGCTGACAACCTTCAACATTAGGCACTTGCCGTGGGGGACATGTATTGGTTTTGTTAAGAATATATTGAGAATAAGTTGTGACAATTAAAGCATGAAATTTTTAGTTAAAAATAATGCTTATCATTTCAAGACTATACAATCGAATAGAACAAAATATCGGCTAAAAAAAAATAAAAATAAAAAATGTTACAAATTCATTAATGAAATTGATTAATAGTGAAAAATTCCCTTAATGCATAGAATCAGTGAACATTATTACCCCTAACAATTAATTATATAAATGCTTTCCCTTATCCCATTTTCCAAAAATTAAAAAGAGTGAAACCAAATGAGTATTGAAAAACAAGTGTTAAAAATGTTAAGTTTTCCATTAATAACCTATTAATTTAACATTATAATCTCATCAATTATTCAACCTTTAATTTATCTTCATAAATATTTAACTCTACACCTTTTTATTTTTTTACCCTGGTGCCCCATCATTGTCAACCTTTTCCTATTTCGCACCCTATAGGAATTTTAATGCGGCCTGACATGGGGCCGGTATAAGGCGATACAACACGCCGCTATTTTCTTTTTCTCTCATCACCTAGCGGTGTGTTGTATCGCCTTATACCAGTCCCATGTCAGGCCGCATTAAAATTCCTATAAAATGCGAAATAGGAAAAACCTCATTGCCATAGGATACGAAGTTCCCTCTTAACCAATTTGACTTGTAATACCGCCAACACAACAACTTGTATGATTCACTCTTCGGACACAAACATAAAAGAAGCCCATCAAAGAGACAATTGGTCCAAGTCAAATTGGTGAATCATGTTATTTGCCACCAAGTCAAATTGGTGAATCATGTTATTTGCCACCTCACATTCATAATGCTAATACTATAATTGTGTTATTGCAAGGTGGGCCACGCCCATTATTTAGTTTTTGGTACACCAACTATACTCTATCTTGACCCCCTCAAATTTAGGTAGCTGGTTTTTTTTTAATCTTTCTACGACAATTAATTGCAAGGTGGGCCATGGGCCATGACCATTATTTATTTTTTGTTCGCCAACCATACGACCCCCTCAAATTTAGGTAGCTGTTTTTGTTTTTTCTTTTTCGGACAATTAATTGCAAGGTGGGGCATGGCCGTTGCTTATTTATGGAGACCAACTACACTCCAATTTTGACCACCCTGCATTCAGGTTTCTGTTTATTTTTCACCTTTTACGTTTTAACCCACTCAGGGTGGATAAACATTCGCAACCATCTAAAAACTACAGTGCTTCATATAGTGTGACTCCCTAGGCCGTAGTCTTACATTAATAAAATTTTAAAATTAAAATTTTATGAGTAGTGGTTTTATTTTAAAATAAAATTTTATTAGGTTAATAAGTATGGTTACTGTGGAATAAGTTTTTTATAAAAAACATTTGTAATAATATATATAAATCAAAGATTATGATTTATTTTCAAGGTAGTTATGTCTTTTTTGTTTTTCTAATTAAATTTATTAAGTAAAAAATTCTCACATGAATAAATTTCATATGAAATGAGTTATGGTTTTTTAAGCATGTTTCATTGATGAATCATGGTATTGGCTCATGTTATTGTAACAAAGCCTATTTATATATTAAGAATCTCTAGGATAAAATGAGCGCAAATCTCCATGATTAATAATCTTGTTACATGTTTTTGCTTAAATGTACATATATTACCACAACCATATAACAATTGTTGTATGGAAGTGCAGTCCCTGGGATGCAATTTTGCCAATTTTTGTGAACTAGAGAATAACTTCTCATTGCGATTCTCGAATCTCTCTATCCATTGACGGTTAGTACCCTAAGAAAATAGAATTACACAGATCAAACATTTAAATTCAATACAACTTAATAATAATAATTAAATTAATATCATTGACATTGAAATTTTATAAATATAAAAGTAATACAATCCATTGTAATCAAATTTAATATGTTATAAAAATAATATAATACAACTCACTCCAAAGTGTTATAGTAAATAATTTTACCATAAAGTCCATCACCACAAATGCCTTTACCAAATAATATCTTCCGACATTGAAAGCCTAAAATTTGAGGTCTCCATAAGTTCTCATTAGCATTACTAATAATTTAATTTGCACCTATGCCATGAGTTTACAATGGTAAAATTTGAGGTCTCCATAAGTTCTCATTAGCATTACTAATAATTTAATTTGCACCTATGCCATGAGTTTACAATGGTCGATCAAGTTTCCATAAATTCTCATTCGCATTATTAATAATTACCATAAAATCCATCACCACAAATTCCTTTACCAAATAATACCTTCCAACATTGAAAACCTAAAATTTCAAGTCTCCACAAATTCTCATTAGCATTACTAATAATTTAATTTGCATCCATGCCATGAGTTGGATATAAAATGGTAGGATCAAGTTTCCATAAATTCTCATTGGCATTACTAATAATTACCATAAAGTCCATCACCACAAATGCCTTTACCAAATAGTACTTCCAACATTGAAAACCTAAAATTTCACATCTCCATAAATTCTCATTAGCATTACTAATAATTTATTTTGCACCTATGCCATGAGTTGGATATAAAATGGTAGGATCAAGTTTCCATAAATTCTAATTGGCATTACTAATAAAACATTGAAAACCTAAAATTTTAGGTCTCCATAACTTCTCATTAGTATTACTAATAATTTAATTTACACCTATGCCATGAGTTGGATATAAAATGGTAGGATCAAGTTTCCATAAATTTTCATTGGCATTAATAATAATTGCAAGAGGCACTCTACAACCCAATATAGAGTAGATGTGTAGGTGTAATGTAAGTATGTAAACAATTTTAAATGTGGACTTAATTAAAAAATAATAATAATAACAAGTCAAAAGTGATCGGGGATGAGTGCAAACATCTAAATGTTGACTCAATTAATAATAAAAAGTTAAAGCAATAAAAATAATAAAAATCATTTTGTTATATTTTTATTTCGTTATTAACTTATGAATAGCTTTTGTTACAATACCATGACTTATTAATACGCAAGCCCAAAAACCATAACTTATTTCACAACCAAAATATTTTATAACAATATGTCAAGATTCTTAACCATGGATATTCACTCCCACTTTACAGTGGATATTATTAACTTGTAAAAAATTGGCTAAGAAAAACATAACTTATTTCACAATCAAATTATTTTATAACAAGAAGAAATTTTTTCTTAACCATTGATATTCATCCCACTTTACCATGGATATTATTGACTTGTAAATAGGCTTTGTTACAATACCATAGGCCAATACCATGGTTTATCAATACCACATGCTCAAAAAACATAAATTATTTCACAATCAAAATATTTTATAACAATAACACGGATTCCTAATCATGGATATTCACCCCCACTTTGTCATTGATATTATGAAATTGTTAATAGGTTTTGTTACAACAGCATGGGCTAATACCATGGTTTATTAATATGACATGCCAAAAAATATATTTCACAATCAAAATATTTTATAACAATATGACAAGATTCTTAACCATCAATATTCACCCCCACATTACCATGGATATTATTAACTTGTAAATAGACTTTGTTACAATATCATGGCTTATCAATACCACAGGCCCAAAAACCATAACTTTTTTCACAATAAAAAATATTTTATTTTAATTTAATTTATAACATTTTTTTAATTGAAGCTAATATGAAAAGGGTTATAATTAGTTTTGAGATATATCTAAGCCCTCTATCCCATAGAAATTAAATTAAGGTTTTAATAAAATTAAAAATGAGAATACATATATATTTAAAGATGTGAAATTTATATAATACAAATAATATTAGTAAGAACCAACATAGATGCATCTTAACTAAGGATCCAAGCGATGAAAAAAAGAAAAGTGAAGGGAAGAGAGGGAGGCGAGAGAGATAGGGAGGGAGACAGTGACAAAGATGGAGGACGGAGAGAGAGAGAGAGAGAGAGAATTATGGGGGGAGACAAAGAGAGGGAGGTGGGAGAGAGAGGAAGGAAGAGAGAGAGGAGGGGAGAGAGAGAAGAAGAGAGGGGGGAGAGAAATGGAAGAAAGAACAAAGACATAGTGAGATAGAGGTGGAGAGAGGGAGGGAGTGATAAGGGAGAGATGGAGAGAGAGAGGGAGAGAGGAGAGCACAAGGAGAGAGAGAAGAGGTGGGGATAAAGTTAGGGAGAGAAGAGAAAGAGAGAGAGAGGGAGACACAATAGAGAGAGAGAGAGAGAGAGAGAGAGAGAGGGAGGTGGGAGAGAAAGGGAGAGAGAGGACTCAAGAGAGATATGGAGTTGGAGGCGGAGAGAGAGGGAAGAAAGAAGAAAGACATAGAGAGAGAAAGACATAGAGAGAGAGAGAGAGGGAGTACCAAGGGAGTGATGGAGAGAGAGTGAGGGAGAGAGGAGAGTAGGAGGGAAGAGAGAGAGGCGAAGAGGAAGAGGGGGGGAGAGAGATATATAGATATGGAGAGAGAGTGTGTATATTTGGGGGTTGAGATAGAGAGAGGGAACCAGAAAGAGACATATAGATGCAAATATATATATTATATAGTATTATATAACCAACCTAGATCCATCTTAACCCGAATCTATCAAGTGTTGAGAGGGAACAAATCTCTTGAGGTGCAAACCTTTCCTCAATTTGCACTCAAAAAAGAGGTTTTCACCTTGAAATATTGGATCCCTCTTGTTGCTTGATATATCTGGGTCAAGATGGATCTAGGCTGGTTTAATTTGCACCTATGCCATGAGTGGGATATAAAATGGTAGGATATATTCATTGGTATTGATACATATTGGAATGCTTGTGTTGTAATTGTTTATTATGTGTTTCTATCATACATTAACTATGTCATCTTCGAGATTTAACAACTACTTTACCATCCATACTTTCTCTCATCATATCACTCCACACCCAATACTTTTGGATTTAACAATCCTCGACCAGAAGTAGTATTTAAAACCACAATTCCTTCAATGGTTGAAGATCTGTTTGCAATGGGGCTGAAAATAGACGTCAAGCTCATACACAAACTGACATTGAGGTTGACATGTTCTTCCTCATTCAAAGTTGTTGGCTCGGTCGCCCAACTTTTCAACTGGCCTTGTCGAAAGAAGTCTGCTATCTTTGGTGTTGTAGGGCTCTGGAATGCTGCAACTTCGTGGTGAGGAATAGGCTCAGAGATGCAAGAATTGTTGCTATTATAGGGCTAACTGAGGGGATGATGGGATTGGGGTCGATTCCCTTGCTCAACAATTTTCTCTTCATGTGGTTGTTCCAGTGATTCTTTATCTCGTTGCCTGTCTACCCAACCAATCTCCCTGCAATAAGAGACCATCTACATAGTTTCATAGACTAAACACTATCAGTTAGGTGCACAATTGAAACTTCAAAATCAAGATTTTCATTACAGATCAAGGTTGAATATGCCTGTATAAATAAGGGAATTCACTGAAGCAACAAAAGTAATGAAATTCTTGCGCCTTTATCCACTCATAGAGAACATAAAAATAGTTACATTAACGAAGCTCTCTTATACTGGGGAAAATGCAGTTGCACAAACCTTGACTGTGGCATATAATTCGCCTAAAACAACAATTATTTCATTATGCTCCATTGCACCTGTCATGAAGGTGGAAATGAGACCTTCAAAATTTGAACTAATGTGACAATTACAATTTTTTTTTTTTTTGTAATAATGTTAAAAGATAAATATATAAATTTTATAAAGTTAAACATTATAGAATATATTGGTCAAAGATCAACTAGTAAGTAGTCAAATGCAAATCAATTGCTAGAGACCTGCTTTGGGAGGGACTAAAAATCATCAAAGTACTTTTGAGGTTGAAAAAAAGACCAAACCAACCATGTAACAACATTTTTAACCATAGAAATTTGCCACCACTTTACCGTGGAGATTCTTAATATGTAAATATGATTTGTTGCAATACCATGACCCAATATCATAGGTTATCAACACCACATGCCCAAAAAATGATAATCCACTTATTATTCATATGATTTTTGTTGTTGTTGTTAAATTAATCAATTTAATTAGAAAAGGAAAAAATGCATAACTACTTTGAAGATAAATATTAACCTTTTATTTGTGTATAGTACTCTAATATTTTAGAATATTCCAGAGAAGTTAAATCCTTGTCATCCACCTAATAATGATTGATAATTAAATTAAAATTTTGAAAGTCCTAATCCAAAATAAACACATATATTAACTTAATTTAAATTATATATCATATATTTTTATCATTATTACTACTACTATTAATAATAATAAAAGTATAATTTAGTTAGTCCTTATGTTTTTATTTTATTTTATTTTGGTAACTTGAGATGTATGATGAAGTAAGTGGTTTCATGTTTATTATGAATAGATGACTATGGACATTTCCCAATCATTTAATTTATATGGCTACATTAGTGTATTTATTTATAGAATTATGTTAATTTCATGTGATAGCATACTCATGCCCTTATTATTTCATAATTAGTAGACCAACTTAGATCCATCTTAATTCTAAATCTACAAAGTAGTGACAAATTTGATCCCTCTAGATTCGGAATTAAGATGGATCGTTTATTTTATTTTATTTTGATAATATTTTGTTCATATATATAAAACAATATGGATACAATTTTGTTCATATATTTAAAACAACATGACAAACAAAAGAAGATTCCCCCAAACAAATAAAGTCAACATGTATACTACATGATTCATTAAGGCAATTATGTTCAAAAACTCTTGCCTTACAATTTTAGAATCTAAACGGTTGCCCTAACTACCTAACTATTTAGATGCGGATTTTGGTTTTGGTTTTCTCTTGTTTTTTGAGTTTTCTTCTAAAATAGTCTCATACACATCTTGGGTTCTTTCATTCATCATGAAATATATGTCCAAAGTGTTTTATAATGTTTCTTGTGTTGTTTTAATTTGTCAATGTTTATCTATATCACAACACATTTTTAGATTTTATATTCCTTCATATATGGTTTATGGTTGTTTTGGTTCTATAATATGTTTGATAGTTTTAGCAACGAGCAACATTTTATCACAATTTTTCTTTATATAAGCATCTGGTTACTTTGTGAATTGCAGTCGTATGGTGTTTGTGACTTCAAGAGATCTGAAATATTGCAACAACTATAGATGTTGTAATTCTATCATGCTCTACAAAATAATTTAGATAATCACTTAGGCTATTAAATAGATGTTTTAGCTAGCATGGTAGAAAATATAATAATTAGGGTTTGATATTGCCTTGTATACATATATCATAACATGCAACTATAGACAATATGAAGATAACTTTTATTAGAAGGCAAATACTTTTCATTTTCTTGGGTTGTAATGACTATGCAAAGAGCAGTGTTATCTAGGGTGAATTGACACCCACAATTTGTGACATCTCTGACAAATTTAAAAATAATTTTATTAACTTTTTTAACAAACATTGAACACAACTATTAAATATTACAAATGATTTGATGTTATGACTATTTACAAGAATTTTCTCCGTCTCAATTTATTCCATTACAAATTAATTGATGTGATGGATACTTGAGCTTTTACAAGAGTGAATATTGTTACAATATTATTACAATGGATTTGAATCCTTGTGTTTACAGGATGTGGATTAAAATTTGAATCTTTTTGTTTAAACGATGCAGAGTTGAATACATATGGAACGAAAAAAATATTTTGCCTGAACGATATAATAAATGGAGCCGAAACATTAATCTCACACTCTTTTCTCATTGGAGTGAAATTTTAAACTAAAATTTCTAGGTTGAATTTTTAAAGGAATTTTTTTGGGCTTAATTTTTAAAGTAAGTCTTTTGGGCTGAATTTTTAAAGTGAATGTTTTTAGCTTAATTTTTAAAGTAAGTCTTTTGGGCTGAATTTTAAAGCTGAATTTTTTAAGTGAGGCTTTTGTGCTGAAATTTTAAAGTGAGTTTTTTTAAAGTAAATCGTTTTGGCTTAATTTTTAAAATGAGTTTTTTTTTTTAAAGTAAGTTTTTTGTGTTGAATTTTTAGGGTAAGTTTTTTAGTCTAAATTTTGAAAGTGAGTTTTTTTTTAGAATTTTGAAATTGAATTTTTTGCATTGGATTTTAAAAATCTGCATAGATTGAATTATCATGGGAAATCAAAGAAATTGCAAGAGAAAATATGATCGAATAAGAGACATTGAGGTCGTAGAGAATACACAAGAAACTATTACAAAAGAAATAAGGAATAACGTTTAAATATTGAAGAGGAAAATCAATCTCAACTAGAAGTTGAAGCAAGTATGTAAATGTAAACATTATAAATAATATTTAAAATTTAACTATTATATTGTGAAATTTATTTTTTATTTGATGAACTAATATGAAAATATTTTGCAATGTAAATAGAGAGAAATATTCCTCATAACATTGATGATGAGATTGAAAATGTCGAAAGACAAAGTGAAAAACATAATGAACCAATGATTGATGATGTTGTTAAAGATGTTGAAAGAGATTCAAGTGAAGAAGTTGAATCACCACAAGGTAAATATATTATATAATATATATATATATATATATAATATGCATGTGTATTATTGAAATCATACACATTTACAATTTCAATTTATTCAACTCTATCTTTTAATTAATATTTATAAATCAACCATTACATATAATTTTCATATGTATGTAGATGAAATAAATATCGATGATAAGATGTTAGAAAATGTTGACACTGACATATATGGAGATAAAAAAGTCGACCATGTTATAGTATGTCATGTTAAGCTCATTATTGATAGGTTCTTCAAAGATGAAACCTCTGAGAAATTTTATTAGCTTTCTATTACTTATTTGTTGAAATTTTTTTATTCACATTTGATATGTTAACTTAGCAATTGTTTGACTGTGTGTTCGTTAAAAATCAAGGGATTCATAACACGTCATGTTTTTAACCACTAATGTATTCTTTGTTAACTTGGTGTTTTTGAAAAAAAATGTGTTGCAACAATCTAGACAGACTCTACTTCGATATTGTTATATTTATGAAACCAATTGATGCACATTATAATTACTAGAATTTTTTGAATTGAACCAATATGAAAAAAAACTGCTGATTTTGAAGATGTTAATTTTTCCTACTTTTTTATATTTGGAAGATACAGATTTTTGATTTCACTGAATCATTGACCTTCAGAATTTTTTTGCACACAATTTTTTAGAAAATTAATTAAAATTAGCAAAATTCTATGAAATTCCATAAAATTTATATGTACTGAAAATATATTCAATTCTGCAAATTCTGGTTTTTGTTCCGATAGTAAATTCACCAAAATTGAGGGAGGTTAAGCATTCCGAAGTTGGAAAACAGTGACTAGAGTCAAGCTGTTGTAGATTTGCAGGTTTTTAAAAGTTCGGCCGAAAATGTGTCGATATTTTCAGCCGCAAAAATGAAATGATGCGACTCTCTGAAAAAACGTTTCGCCCTTACTCAAATAATTACAATATTAATATTAATTGTTGTCATTCTTCGAAAAATACGTTAAATACTCTTACAAGCTAGCAAAGTATTATTTAACTAGCCTAGATCCATCTTAATTCTTGATCTACCAAGGGTGAGATTTAAATCTCAAGAGATTTGATCCCTCTTGGGGCTTGGTAGATCCAAAGTTAAAATGGATATAAGCTAGTTTAATTTCCTCTTTTAAATAAGCTATATTCCACATGAATACCATGGGCCAATATGTGAGCTCTCATATACTTGAAGCTTAAAAACCACCAGAAATATATCATGGGTCAATATGTGAGTTCTCATAAACCTAAAGCTCAAAAACCACCAATTTGAACAAGTCAAGTTTACTTTATTGTTATTTTAGTTTAAAGTTATTGTTTTTTTAACACAGTTAATTTTGTTTTTTTCCTTATCTCAAAAACCACCAACTTGACCAAGTCAAGTTTACCTTATTATTATTTTAGTTTAAAGTTATTATTATTGTAACGCAAAGTTATTTTTATTTTTTTCTTTATTTTATTTTTGACTGAGTAAAAATGTTTAATGCACTATTATTTTTATTTTTATGTTATTTGACAAGTCCATATTCCGTTGGAGACTCCCTCTCAGTCCAAAAATGATAATAACTATAATAATTTTACATTAATAAGTATTATAAATTTTAGGTTTTTCCATTTTGTTTAAAAGAATAAAAAACTAGTGCACACGGTCTTGGATAGATGGTGATCTTGTGGTCTGTTAAGACACATCTTGATGTGAAGTCACCAGACGATGATGATCTTATGGTCTGTTAAGGCAATCCTTGATGTAAAGTCACCGATTCAATTCCTCACTTCATCAAAGTAAGATGTTAGACATGATGCAAATGTAACCCTACCAGGTTATATAAAAAATAATAAAACTAAAATTTACAAAATATGATAAACTATTTTAAAATTATAGAAAAAACATATTTCTAAATAAAAAATTTGTTTGAAATGATGTCCGGATCAAGAGAATTAATTTCCACTTGATCTTTGTAGCATTAACATGGTTATTAGCTAACGTAGTTACTTTTAAATTATTGAAAAAACATATTTCTAAATAAAAAATTTGATTGAAATGGTGACTAGATGAAGAGAACTAATTTCCAATTGATCTTTCTAGCATTAACATGGTTATTAGCTAACATGGTCATTTATTTTTCTAACATTATTGTAAAATCAATAAATGCTAATGTATTTTTTTTCCGAAAATATTAGAATTAGTAAATTAAAATTAAAATTAAAATGTAATTGAGGGTAGTTTGTTAACTCAATAATGACCATTATTTCAAATTACAATCTGATTTGGGCATTGGCATAAATAATTACTCTGAATTATTTAGTTTAAAGTTTCTTCTATTATTTGCATATGAAAAGGGATGTTGACAAATACAAGTCTGTCACACATCCATAAATTAGAGTAAAACCTATAGTAAAAAAAATTTAATTATACATATATACTCCAAATTTGTATTATCACAAAGTTTCATTATCATTAAAGGGTTGGAATTAATACAATGAGTTGGCATCAATATAATGATAAGACTTTCTTGTTGGCTTGCACTTTACACTAATTAATATTTCTTCTAATTGTAAGCGCCAATGTTTGAACCCACGTGGCGATGGGTAATTTCAGATTTAAGGGTTAATCTATATGGTACCACTGAATTTACTGTGTTACAGTCTCGTCCATGCCTTATTTGTATTTATTATAACTGGCCTTGGCATTACGGCCATAACCAAACCTTACAGTGTTAATTAATTCCTTGGGCTGTTGAATGCCCTAGGATTGTGATCCGTCTTTGGAGTGATCGTCATGGAGCCTCCAGTTGCATCTTTTGTGCAAGAAGATGTGCTAGATCTACGACATTTGGGCTGCCTCCAGATCGAACAGTCAAGGTATTGTTTCTTTGAACGAAGTATGGTCCAAGGGGACAGTCTTGACATTTGGTGCTTCTACTGAATGATCGTCTAGTCTCTGGGCTAGTCGGGCAGCCTCCTTTCTGGTAATGTTTCTCGCTTTGAAATTTCTTTTTGCCAATGTTAGTTCTTCTTCCGACTTGACTGAGTCTGTTACTGGAGCTCAACTTTTTCTTCGGGTCACCACAGTTCATTTCTGGTTCACTTCCTGCTCCGGAGAGGCTTTGCTAGTATTGTTCAACACCTAAGTAGGTAATGTTCTCCTAGTTCTACCCTTGCTTGGTTAATTCACTGTTGTTTTTCCCTTTTCTGGAATTCGGTATTGTTTTTTCTAAATCCCACCGTTGCCATGGTTGTTATTGGCAGGCTAACTCAGCTCTGGTGTAGAACCTTTGGGGTCCTTCCGATTCACTGTTGTGACTTCAAGTTCCTCGACACTTTTCCACTAGGTATGCGGGTTTTTATAGGGTTTAGCCAATATGTTGTTCTATTTGTTGTTCTTCCAGGTAATACTAGCTCTGTCATTATTTTTGTTTTAAAGTTTCTCAGGCTTTAAATTGAGAACTCATGGTGATATTTTTTTAGGAGGACATGCTGTATAATAGAGGAAACCTTTACACGGGTTTTGGTTCCATTTTGTTTCTATTCCTCCAGGACTATTAACATTACTATAAGTGGGTTTATGAGTTTAACATATTTTGATACATGTTTGCCTATGGCATGAATCTTATATTTATTTTAATATGGGGAGGTCCTTTACTCTGCGTGAAGTATTTGCCGATAATTTCTATTCTAGATAATTCATATACTTGATATAACTGTTATGTTTATCTTTATCAAAGTGGCAAACTCGGTTTTTCTTCTGCTTTTTTCTTTAAGTTCGAGCAATTTTGGAAACCCTACTGTCAACTTATACGGAGGGTTATGAATTGCTTCTTATTCTGATAACGGAAATAAATCTCGATTTCCTTGTGATTGAGACATTTTTACTATTTCCTTATTATTTATGTAATATTTAACAGGAGTTGGTTCTGCTATGGAATTTTTGCTTGTCCATAATTAATTCTTCAATAAGCCAAGCGCCCACTAGTTTTATGAGGTTTTATGAAAGCTCAAAGAATATTTCATTATCTCGCAGTTTCGTTAGGGTCTTGGTGCATGAATACAAGTAAAATGTAGCTCATTGTTTCTACTGTTTAACTGTTGTGATTCGCCAAGAATGTCTCGCTATTCCGATGTTTCCAATTCTTGAATTTAAGGCTATTCGTTCTATTGTTGTTTGCTAAATATGCTAGTCCTTTGCTATTATATCTTCCAGAATTGTCGTTGTGGAATGAAGTTAACTTACAGGTTTACCATTTTTCTTTTCTTTAGTAAGGAGTAACATTATTAACCTGTATTGTTTCTAATTGTAACCTTTCTTGGTTAAGATAATAAACTTGCTAATATTCTACTTACTTAAGACAAATGCTATGCGCACATACTATTGGAAAATACCTTCTGTAGTTTAAATAAAAGTTTTTAGATTTACTTATCAGTCTCACCTTTCTAGATATAATGGACTAAATTTTATGACTGCTTTTCCTCCCAACCTTGAGACCAACACTGCTCTACTTGAAGTCTCCCCCCGAGCCACCCTTCACAGTGTATTCCCTTCAAGATTCCCTATTCTTGAATTGTAAAATCTATCTGGTCTTAACCAGACATAGCCATCGTATCACTGTCTGCCCCTACAACACAACTTATCTTGCAGTTCTCTTTTTCTTTTTCAAGTCTTGGATGCCCCCCATCCTCTTGATTCCTAGAATAAATATTCTCTTTGGAAGTAGTAAGGGCTGGGGTAACCAACCATCCTAACTGTTTGAGAATAAATTGTCATCCTTGGATAACTTATTCTCACTTAAGTTAAACCAATTAATTATTGCCATAATTCCAGAAATCCACTTTTATGAAATTGAAACAGAATTACTATTTATATAAAAATGAACCAATATTCAGTTTGTCCAAAAAATGCAGTAAAATAAATATTTACACATATATGGGGGACATCACATCTCCCCCCCCCCCCAAGATTGAACATCGTCCTGATGTTATTTTGTCAGAAATAACCCAGGGAATATCTCCCTCATGGTCCTTTTATCCTCCCAACTAGCCTCTTTAGGCCCAAAATGATGCCACTATACTTTAACTTGGGTGATAACTCGTCTCCACACCATTACTTCTCTATGATTGAGTATACCCATTGGCTCGACCAGGAACTTGCCTTCCGGTTCTACCTATATAGTCAAAAGTAAGAGAAAATTACTTTAGTTACTTGGTAAAATCAAACTGTAAATCTACTATGCATACATACATACACATATACAAGATAAGTTGATGAGGAAAATTTTAACTTTCTCCCCTTCACCTATATTTCTTGCCAATTTATTATGTGTTTGGGGTCATTAATATATTTCTTTAATACCGAAACGTGAAAAACGTTGTGCACCCGAATATGGATCGGTAAGCCAAGTTGATAAGCTACGGGCCCAATCTATGCTAAATTTTGGAAAGGACCACAGAATCTGGGTGCCAATTTGGCGCAACACATCCATTGCAGTGTACTTTTCTTGGCCCTAACACGAACGTAGATGTGATCCCCCACTTGAAATTCCTAAAAAGATTCTTTTCCGGTCAAAAAATTTATTTTGTCGGTCTTGGGCGACCTTCAAATTAGATCGCACTTCTTTGACTATTTCTTCCATCTCTACTAACATATCAGGCCCCAACATTAACTTATCTTCCGGGCCACCCCAGTTTGAGGGAGTCCTGCATTTAAATCCATAAAGCACTTCAAAAGGGCTCATTTGTGTAGAAGTGTGATAGTTGTTGTTAAAAGCAAATTCTATAAAATGTAAGTACTCTTCCCACTTAGACAGTTGTTGCATTACATATGCCCTTAACATATCCTCCACCACCTGGTTTACTCACTCGGTCTGCTCATCTATTTGAGGGAGGTAGGTAGTACTGAAATGTAGTTGAGTGCTAAATCCTTCAACCAAGGCTTTCCAGAAAGTTGATGTAAATTTTACATCACGATCTGAAATTATAACCTTTGATATGCCATGCAACCTGAAGATAGTTTGCATAAATATATTAGCAATCTGTACTGCCTCTGCTTTCTTGACCTGGGAAGGAAATAACTTCCCATTTCCATTCTGGAATAGATAATGGGTGGAGTACACTGGCTGGATGAGGGTGTTCTGTTTTGACTCGCTGGCATCCCAAACAGTGGGCTAAATATTCAGCCACCTCCTTCTTCATGCTGGGCCAAAAATATTCTTTTCTAAAAGTAGTTATCAACTTTTGATATCCAAGATGGCCAACATAAGGAACCTTGTGATATTCATCTAAAATTAAATCCTTCATGGATTTTATATGAGGTACACACATTCTTGTTTTATAAATCAACAAAACTCCTTGATTTACTTCATACCCAAGCTATTGTGCCTTGCTGTTCAGAGTTTTTGTTTTCTGCCACAAAGTTTGGTACACTCGGTCTTACATTGTTACCTCCTTAATTTGTTCTTTAAATGTGTTTTGCGCTTCACTGAATGATATTTCATATAAACAGTTAGATTTTTTACTTAATGCTTCTACGAAACGATTCTTTTTGCCTTTTAGGTGCATAATTTAAAAATTGAATCTGCTCAGAAAATTGACCCAATGAGCTTATCTAGCATTCAAAGTGGTCTGTTTAAAATAATTAATCAAGCTATGATGGCCGGTCATTAGCAGAAATTTCTTACCCAATAGGTAGTGTCGCCACATTTTCAAGGCATGAATAACTGTTGTTAGTTCCAAATCGTAGGTTGAGTATCTCTTCTCATGCTCTTTAATCCTTCTATATTCATAAGCGATGAATCTGCCTTCTTGCATTAGTATACAGCCTCTACCTTCTTTTCTATCATCTGTACACACCACATAATATTTATTTGGATCAGTAATGCTTCGTATGGGTGCAATGGTGAGTAAATGTTTAAGCCGGTCAAAACTATTTTGGCATTCTATACTCCATTTAAAATCCTTACCTTTCTTTTGCAGCGAGGTAATAGGATAGGTTACCTTGGAAAATCCTTCAATGAATCGCCTATAATATCTGGCTAGGCCCATAAATGACCTTATATCAGCCACATCCTTTGGTACTAGCCACTCCATTATGGTCTTTATTTTCTCTGGGTCCACCACTATTCCATCTTTAGTAACGACATGACCAAGATATTGGATCTGTTCCTTAAAGAAGTCGCATTTACTATATTTGGCATATAACTGGTGTTCCCTTAAAACTTGCAAAACAATATGGAGGTGTTTTTTGTGTTCTTCTACTGTCCGTGAGTAAATTAAAATATCATCAATGAAAATTAAGACAAACTTGTCCAAATATTGATGGAATATGTTGTTCATAAGGCACATGAAGGTTGTCGGTGCATTGGTTAGCCCAAAGGGTAGCACAACAAACTCGTAATGCCCATATCGAGTTCTGAAGGCATATTTCGCTATATCTTTTTCCTTGATTCTGATTTGATGATAGCTCGATCGAAGGTCAATCTTGGAAAACACAGTTTCCCCCTTCACTTGGTCAAATAATTCATCTATACGAGGTAGGGGATACTTGTTTTTGATGGTTAACTTATTTAATTGACGGTAATCCATACACATTCGCATGGTCACATCCTTATTTTTAACAAAAAGTACCGGGGCTCCCTAGGGTGATACATTGGGTCGGATGTATTTTTTTTCAAGAAGTTCTTGAAATTGCATTTTCAGCTCTGTTAATTCTAGTATACTCATACGACAAGGGGCTTGAGATATTGGTGGAGCTCCTAGCACTAATTCAATAGTAAAATCTATATCTCTTTTCGGTGGAAGTCCTGGGATTTCCTCTGGAAATACATTCGGGAAATTCTACACTATTGGTATATCTTCTAAGGAAACATATTTTTCTTTTAAATCAAAATATCCTACTTGTATTGCATAAATTTGGCACCCTTTCTGGATGCATTTGGCCAATTGGGAATATGTCACGAGTCTCAACTTCAAAGGTCTTATTATCCCTTGATTTTCCTTCCTTCTCCCGTCCTCATCCATATAATTAATGGTTTTAGTTCTACAATTAAGGAGAGACCAGTGTTTTTCCAACCGGTCCATACCGATTAGGATATCATATGACCCTAGGGGAAATACATTTAAGTCTCCCATAATGGGCTATCCTTATATCTGTAGGAGACAATTACTGACCTTGGCCAACACTCTTCTTTTGGCCCTTGTAGCCAATTGTACTAACCAGGAATTCTTAAACTTAACAGTCTGCAGATTTCATTGTACTATTATTTTGGGGCTAACATAACTTAAGGTAGCTTCGGGGTCAATTAAAATAGACATGGTTTGGTTGGATATTTTACCTTGAAACTCTATCATAGTCGGTTGGTACTCTGCCTAGTGGTCCTTAAGAGCAACATTGATTTTTGGCATGCTTCTTGCTACTTCTCCGACTGTTGATGCCTCTTAAACTTGTGCTACCTGATCGGTTCCTCTATGATGTGGGCAATTTTTAACATAATGAGGCCCTCCACATCCCCAACATTCTACTAGTGGTCTGGATACCATTTCCACTTCAGTCCTTAATGATTGTTCATTTGTCTTGGTTTCACTAGGAATTTTGAACCTGGGTGGATTTGTATTCACATTTCTATTCATTTGTCCTCTAGGAGTCTTAATGACCACAAACTTATTTATTTTATGACCGGAAGAGAATTTACTCCCTTTTTTGTCATTCCATTTCTTCCCTCCTTCCCCTTTCTACTTATTTTGCTGATAGCATACCCGAGCCGTACATATGACCTCATCCATGGTTTTTGGGTTATCAAACTCAAGGTGTTCTTTCATAAACAGTGGCAAGCTGCTGACAAACCTTTGTACCTTAGCCTTTTCTTCCCATATATGTGGGACATATCGCAACAAGGAGGTGAACTTGGTTATGAACTCATCCATAGATAGTTGTCCCAAATGAAGGTCATGAAACTCCTTGGCCTTCTCGTCATAAAATCTTTCAGTTAGATATTTTTCTTTAAAATATTTTTGAAATTTATCCCAGTTTATGCTTTGTTTGTTTACACCACGAACTGTCTTTACCTCCTCCCACCACAAGGTGACTTTTCCCTACAACTGAAATATTTCTAATCGAGCCTTGACATTGTGATCATATTCGTACATCTGTAAATACTTGTTCATGTTAATGAGCCAAGCTTCTGTTGCCTCCTCCTGTTCGCCATCAAAGAGTGGAGGCTTTATGATGGAAATAGAAATTGGGGGTGAACCAAAATCCCTTTCCCTTAAAAATCGAACCTGAGACTTGTGGGTTATGGGCTCACAAGTCTATCGGAAGCGCACTTTAGGCACTAAGCCTTTAACCAGGGACCATACAAGAATCAAAGCCACCACACTATCGACCTTTATTAACATCGGAAGCATACATATGGGTGTTCGAGCTTTAAACCTTGCTACCCATTTAAATATTGAAACACGGCAATAACCATGAAACCCCGCTCTGGAATACATAACCGGATTCCAAATTCTATGCACCCGCATTCAAAGCTATCAGCGGGTCCACTCCTTCATGCCCTTTCGTAGCGCCACTCCAACCTCCGATCTCCGATCTCCTCCAGACTCCAACTACCTGATCGTCGATTAGTTTATTGGCGATATCGCCATCGGTGTATCAGCCCTTCGTTGTTCTGCTGTTCTTTGACCTCTCTGACATGCGATCGCCGATTCCATCTAAACAATTGATCAGGACCCTCGATCTGACGGTGGAGATTTAAATCGCATATTGCTATCGCTATGTTGAAAAGGGCGGTTTCGATATCATTATAATGGTTCCGCCGATGTGATAAAGCTCTGCCCCTTAGAGACCTCATCTGGACCATTGATCCATGTGATCAAACGGCTCCTGTGTATTCTCCCTGCTTCCTCTTTTTCTTTATCTCACTTGGTTCTTTATGGAATCTACGCTTAATCCAGTCCCTCTGTCATTTCTCTTTTTATGCATGAACATGCATATATAACAATTAATTGATATCACAAGTTTGCCATCGATCCTGTAGGAATCGATGGTTGACCAAACCTGCACACGGAAACATTCAGACTGTCTACACGACAAACACATAAACACACAGTTCAACACAAACATGCACCCTTTTCTATTATATACAGAACAGTTACAAATATAAGGAATTTCAGCCTTAGGAACAGACTCCCTCTCGACTACATCGAATCTACGCACTGATTACACAGTCTTTATCTATTTCACTCACTATCTACTGCTCTATATCCCTCTACTACTTTGAACACATAGGTTCGTATATATAAGAAGTGTTGGATTGGATCACGGAAGGATCCGATCAATCCTCTAACAAAAGCCATTAAAGCTCTCATACGCATGCATGCATATAACACATGGCAGATTACATTAAAAAGTCTTCGAGACTTATCCATTCCATCTTTAAATCTAATTTAAAAATAGATTTTTCCTTGTTTTGCTCCCCTAGTCCACATCTTCCTCTGTGCTCCACTTTGGATTCCTCCCTTTGTCTAAGGGTGCTGGATGCTCCTGCATCAGACTCCCGAGGCACAAAAATTTATGACCTCCTAGTCATATGCTTCTCCTTGTCCTTAGCAATTCTACCCACTGATACTTCACTTCTTTAGTGGAACTGCCTTCATGGTCTTCTGTGAGCTGCAACCAATCTCTGCAATAACATTCTCCTTCTACTACATGATACCTCACCAAGCTCTCCTCACACAATCTTTTGGCATCCTTCAAGTTCTCTCCTCTAGAACCAATTGAGCACACCTTGCTCTAGGTTGCTACAAATCTTCTCATCTTCAGTTGTCGCTATCTACATGACAGTAAGACCATAACTCTCCATACTTTACCAACTATACCTCCTTCTTCTTCTTTCTCTCTGGAATCCTTCTTCTCGCAGGAAAACTTTCCCTGCTCTGATACCACTTGATGGAAATAGAAATTGGCGGTGAACCAAAATCCCTTTCCCTTAAAAATTGAACCTGAGACCTGTGGGTTATGGGCCCACAAGTCTATCGGAAGCGCACTTTAGGCACTAAGCCTTTAACCATGGACCATACAAGAATCAGAGCCACCACACTATCGACCTTTATTAACATCAGAAGCATACATATGGGTGTTCGAGCCTTAAACCTCGCTACCCATTTAACTATCGGAACACGGGAATAACCATGAAACCTTGCTTTGAAATACATAACCGGATTCCAAATTTTATGCACCCACGTTCAAAGCTATCGATAGGTCTGCTCCTTTGTGCCCTTTCCCAGCATCGCTCCAACCTTCGATCTCCGATCTCCTCCAGACTCCGACTACCTGATTGCCGATTAGTTTATTGGCGTATCGGACATTCATTATTTCGTTGTTCTTTGACCTCTCTGACATGTGATCATCGATTCCATCTAAACCGTCGATCAGGACCCTCGATCTGACGGTGGCGATTTAAATCGCATATCTCTATCGCTATGTTGAAAAGGCTGGTTCCGATATCATTATAATGGTTCCATCGATGCGATAAAGCTCTGCCTCTTTGAGACCTCATATAGACCATTAATCCATGTGATCAAACAACTCCTGTGTATTCTCGTCACTTCCTCTTTCTCTTTATATTGCTTGGTTCTGGATGGAATCTATGCTTAATCTAGTCCCTTTGCCATTTCTCTGTTTATGCATGAACACACATATATGACAATTAATTGATATCACAAGGTTGCCATCGATCCTGCAGGAATCGATGGTTGACCAAACCTGCACACGAAAACATTCAAACTTTCTACACAACAAACACATAAACGCACAAAAACACACACCCTTTTCTATTATATACAAAACAGTTACAAATCTAAGACATTTCAGCCTTAAGAACAGACTCCCTCTCAACTACATCGAACCTACGCACTGATTACACAGTCTCTATCTATTTCACTCACTATCTACTGCTCTATATCCCTCTACTCCTTTGAACATGCAGGTTCGTATATATAAGAAGTGTTGGATCAGATCACGGAAGGATCTGATCAATCCTCTAACAAAATCCCTTAAATCTCTCATACACATGCATGCATATAACACATGGCAGATTACATTAAAAAGTCTTCGAGACTTATCCATTCCATCTTTTAATCTATTTTAAAACAATTTTTTCCTTGTTTTTCTCCCCTGGTCCACGTATTCCTCTTTGCTCCGCTTTGGATTTGTAATTCCCCACTTAAATCTTATCCTGCAAATTTTATTAATGTCTACATTACCTATAAATATCGAGAAATATTGGTGAATACTTTCATTTTGGAAGCTATAAATTTATTCACTAATATAAAATTCATTATTTCTATTTTTCCCAACTTGCCTTCTCAAATTGAATCTTAGGTAGGGTATGGTCTCTTTC